>VDFB02345595.1:0-38559 GCA_007258455.2 Sequoia sempervirens | reverse complement strand
TTTTTGCTTCCATTAGCTCTACGACCAATCTTTCATTTCTTTTTCTCTCTTTCTCCAATTTTTGTTCCCACTATTCATTTCCTTTCCCAATGCTTTGTCTTAATTTTTTTGAAGTGGAATTTTCCTCATCATATTTCTTTTTTCTCTCATCTAACCTTTTCTTTAGTTCATTCACTTTTCTCTCATTTTTTTATCCTCTTTGCTTGTTGATGTAGAGGGAATTTTTTTTATTCTTTATTCTAATTCATTGCTCTTGTTATCTGTTGATTTCCTCTTGCTTTCATTTTCTAGTCTCCTATAACTTTTCTATTTGAGTTTGCAACCTTTTTCTCTATCTCTCTTTCTTGCTTTAGCAATTATGTGTGTACCAATTCATTGTTCTTCTTTGATACATTAATTTTGTCAATATTTTTGAGTCCAAAAAAATCTAATTGTAAATTGCTCACCTAAAATTTAGATCGATCCATCTAATTTGTTGGTTTATTTTGAATTGTGGGAACAAAAATTGTGTACTCCTTGATTTATTTATTTATGTCAAATGTGGGTGATACCATGGTTGTTACAGGCTCTGAAGTTACAATAGACACACTCTCCATCAGTTGCTTCTTTTATTTTTTATACAATTTTGATTTCTTTTTACACTCTTCAATGTAATCAAAACCTGGGGACGAAGGAACAATGGAATGTTTGAATGTCAAAGGAATGGGAGTACTTGTAGTTTCTAATGTTGTTGTATCCACACTAACTGCGGGAGTGTCTAGAAATAAGCCTTTTATGGTGGAAATGGTAGTTGGACTTGGACCTGTCAAAATCCTTGCCCTCTTCTATATGCCTTGATCACTTGGTGTTTGTGTGGCATCTTATATTATTGTCCTCTTGTGTGTAATTTTTTTTGTAGCACATGTTGACCACTACTACTACCCATACCATCGCCACCAATGGTAGTGGTAGTTACAATTGCACTAGGTTCTCCACCATGGGCATGTGCTAGTTGTGATTGTATATGACCATGAGGATTAGGTTTTGAAGCTCTAACAAAATGAATTGTTTTAGTTGTACTTTTATACCCTTTTTCTACTTTATCAGCTCCAAGGCCTCATTTATCAATAGGTTTTATGTGGTCTTCTACATCTATTACTGTACAAATTCCTTATCCTTGGGACCCCAAACCACCACCTTCATAACCCATTTTTTTAGCTATGGCTACTCCTAAAGTATATGCTTCTTTTGTGGCATCACTTAAACCAGCTTTGGCATTGCTTTGTTCTTCCCTATCATCATTAGATTCATCATTAGTATCTTGATCTTTGCGTTCATTGGGATGCTAGATATATTCCAAATTTTTCTAAACTCACAATCTTCTTCGTTATATCCAAACTCTGCAAGAGTTCTTGGTTCACCTAGCTCCTTCCTCATAGACCAAAGGGTAGTAATTTTTTTACTATGAACATTTTTTATCTGTAACTTCCTTATCTAGATAATCTGTCATGTTTACTCTACTAGATGGTTTATCACTTTTTTATAAAAATTTGTGTACCTCCTAATTCTCTTTCGGTGCAATTCCATAATTTCTACTGACAATTGTTCAAAAGAAATACCCTTCTCAATAACACTTTTCTCCATTACTATTTTGACCCCATCCCAAGAATCCTCGTTTCTCAATTTTTCAAGCAAGGGTTTACTTTGATGTTGAATTCTACTTGCAACATTCCTATTGGCCACAATCATTGATTTAATGGTGTCACATGGATCATACTACCAGTGACAGGAAACATCAAAATTCAAAAAATTCAAAAGATCATGTGCCACCTTAAATGCTTTTCTCATGAATGTGAACCCTCCACATGAAAAAGGTAAAGAAGGAAATAAGGTCTTCTACTAATTGACAAAGTGTAGTTCATCAGTACTCTACATCTACCTTATATATTCCAATGCAAAAACCCTTTTTGTCACATATATTGGAAGTTTGTATGGATCTACTGCTGATCCATAAAATCTTAGCATGGTATATTCTTCCATTAAGTACCAATCAGCCAATTCTATTTCTTTTCCTAGTTGAATGCAATTTCTACATGACATAGGCAATATAGGCATTGGAGTATTTATAATTTCTTGATGCAATGGAACCAAAAATTAGTCTACAAAATGATTGTAGTTTCTTCAAGAATCATGCATCCTTATCTCAGTGGTTCAATCATATACTAGAGCCATTGTCTTTTCCTCAGCATTACTATAGGGCTAAATCTAAAGCTTGTTGGTCTGAACATTCCACTAAATTTGAATAGAAAAAAATAGCACAAGTAGGTTGTGAACCTGAATGTCTTAGTGGAATTTGAGTGTGCACCTCCTTTAATCATTAAAAATTGTTCATACATGGATTCTACAATGTGCTCAATAAATTTATATTTGACAAGTTGAGATGGAAAAGAAAAATGGATATTGTATACCATTTCAAGGAGACTTGCACCCACTTCCCAATTGCTATCCAATCTAAGGAAAAATGCTAGCATGGAAATAGTATCTTGAACCCATGGTCTAAAAATATCAAAATCATAAGGATGCTTATGATTACCTTTTAATTTTTTTCTAACTTGTATGTTATCCTGAACTATTTTATTTATGAAATAATTTTTCTCCCTTTCATCCATTGCTTCATAATCACTAGCAAAATTTTCTAGGTCAATGTGGACGTTTCCAAACTCTTCAATTGTAAACCCCAACACTATTCCAAGTTCTTCTATATTAATGATAACAATTCTTCTTTGCTATCTTTATTAACAATTTCTCTTTTGTTATCATCATAATTTTGGGCATAGTCCATGATAAATTTTGGGTGAGGGAAAACCTCCCGTAATATCATGTGCCCTAATCTAGTTACCCACGGTGCATTGTAACTATTAACTTGCATTTGCTCTGTAGGCTTATTCTCATATGAAAATCTAAGTTCTGAGGTACACCTACCATAAACTTCAGGATCATAAATATCATAGTATTCATCAGTGAAACCTAAGGTTTTAAGCAAACCAACATAATGTATTTTTTTATCCGATTGTGTTCTAGTGGTATTGGTGGTAGACATGCTTATACAATGTAAAATTGTGAATTCTCTCTTAGTCCTTATTTTTTCTTAATTTTGAGTTTGAAAAAATAATATTTTAAGAAATGATGAAACGTAGCCACATGAATTATGTCTTTCACTTACCCGGATTTTGATTCTTGAAAATATTAATACGATGCATGGAACCTAAAATCTCCTCGAAAGGCACTACAATGTGCAATGTAAAATCTCCATGTGCTGACCCTCTCACTTAAAAATAAAATCACTTAGCAATAGAAAGTTTTATTTTTTTGAACATTAAAGTGAATGAAACATCGTATGTTTTTCGGACTACACAATTAGTACATGGCTATCCTGCATTGAAAAAAAATTCTAAAGCGTTGATCTTTGTAAATATAACGGTATAGGGTGATTCCAGAGGTTTAAGTTCACAAGCTTAGCACTCTGTGCATTTCATTCTAGAATGCAACTACAACCATCCATAAAATTTTCATCAAACAATTGAGTAATTTATGATATAAACAATAAACATGTGATTTAATGTTGTTTGAAACTTTAGTGCGATTGACATCAAGGCCAAGTGGTTGATGGAAATTAATGTTGAAAAATGGAATTTAATAAAAATTAATAATGATACTAGAACCGAGGATAAGGTCAATGACAAATTAGAAATCAATAACATTTTGGTAAACCCTAGCAAGAGTGACAACTTTAGTGTTTATAATGCTTTTTGTCAATTTGATGGCAATTTTTTTTTTCATTTGTATTGCTTTATGTTTTAAATCTACATGCAAATATTTCATAAATAGATAATACTTAATTTCTTAAAGGAAAAAAAAAATGATTTGAATAGTCATAGACACTGAACTCAAAATAATTCTTTACTATAAATGAATAACAAAGAATAACAAAACCATTTATTTTATTACAATTGAATTACAATGTTACATTATTACATTTTTTTAAAGATGAGTAGAGCATGCAAGCTCTTGTTTTAATGACATATGCCACTTTACATAAACATAATTGATTCCAAGTTGCTACTCGTGACAATGGATTACAAATTGATTCCAAGCTTCTGCTAGTGACAACATAATACAAATGTGGGTCTAAACATAAATGCATGGGGATTGCCTAGCCAACCATTTTGAGGAAATGAGAGTTGTGAAGATACAAAATGTACTTATCCTCTTTGAGAACCAGAGTCATGCAAAAGATGAGGGGTAGTAAATATGCTCCCATATTTTTCACGTAGCTTCCATGCACTGAGATAGCACTTATCTCCATTAGAGCTCCTCATCCTAGTTCAAAACCTATCTAAGAAGTCAGGTCAACCAGATCAAATTCTTTTCAATTCCACCCATTCTGAACTTGAAGGAAATTGATCTTTTACTCTGTAATTACATAACTAGAAGCAAGAGAATTTAGAGTATCCCCAATAATACCACATCATCTTCTTCCTTATTAACCTTACAAAATGAAAACTCTTATGTCAATTTAGAGCATTGCACTCAATAGTAAAGCCTTTAGCCTTCAACAAATGATTTCCGCTGTGCTCTACTATCTATATTTATGGGCCAACACTTAACATTTAATTCACCACTTCATGTGAGAATATTATTTTGAAAAGCTTGATTCATAACTTTAAATCATTTAAAAAACAATAAAATGTCAACCATTGATATTTTAAAATCTAACGGTTTTGGCATTATTCTGAAGGTTTGAATTCATCAACTTTGTGGCCCTCTAATCGCTTTACAAGCCGGCAAAAATCCACGCGGTCAAGAGCTCGCCTCCGGGAATTTAAAGTTTAGATCAACAATTGCAGGCTAGCGAACAACGACCTAGATCAAAAAGAAAACCATCAACTTTCTTCCTCTTTAATCAATAGGCCAACAACCATAACATATATCCTCCTTTAGCAATAGACAATTGAGATTAGAACATCTTGATGAACAATTTTGCCTGTGCTCATACATCCTTTTAGTAGCACGTTGTTTAACCTTTCATAATTACCGAGAAATATTTCACCAAATATTCCCATTCCCCTTATAGTTTTATGGGTGGTGGCGATGATGCCATGTGGCTCATGCTTGTTATCCCTCCACAAGCCTAGATTTGATAGTGGGTCCCCCGTGGGCTAGCGAGAAACGACTGAGATTCATTTGTTAGAGCACATCGTAACCGTTGATTTGATCACATTCAGCCATCAATGCCTTTGAACAGTGGTAGGGCCCGCCACGAGGGTGAATAGGTGTCACTTGCCCGCTATCCCTCTGTCTTCTTAATTTTATTATTTTAATCTCAAGGGCTAGTGGGGAACCAATGAAAATAATTTTTTGGTTTGAAAAACATTTTTGAATCCTATTAATAAAATCAGCAATAAAATGACAACTATTGATTTTGAAAGTCTACCGCCTAGTAAGTACTTTGGGAGGTTTGAATTTGCAAGTCTAGTGCTTCAGACATTTGCTTCCAGAATGCAACTCCAATTGTCCATCAAAAATTCATTGAACGACAATGGGTTATATTGACTTGTGCTGACATCTAGCTTCAAACATAATGAATATGTTGACACTTGTCCCCATTCTGGACACTTTATGAAGGGATTTGGATGTGTGGAAAATTTGTCCCAAAATAGAACAATATGTAGCATTTGATATTTTTGCCACCCACGCTATGATTTATTATTGGCATACCAATTTATTTTCCTAATGAATTTTTCTATTGATTTGAGATTATGTTTAATTCACCAATGGCTTTTTTTCTTCATTTGAAAAAAGGTTAATTTTCCAATGAAAATATTTTTTTTTGGTTTAAAAACATTTTTGAATCCCCAACAAAAATATTTTATTTGTTTGAGCACAACTTTAATTCACCAATAGAAATATCTTGTTGGTTTGAAAACATGTTTAATTCGCCAATGGAAATATTTAATTGGTTTGAAAATAGGTTTTAATCGCCAATGAAAATATTTTATTGTTTTTCAAAAAAATTGTAATTCGCCAGGATTTTTCACAAACTTCTAGCAATTACAAAAGATTTGCCAATTGAGATTTTTTTTCCTGAAAAACAAAAAAAAATTGTCAATAAAATTAATATTTTTTCAAAAAGTATACAAGATTCGCCATGATTCTACACCTTCACCAGGGGGTTCTTAAAGTTATCCCTGTTGCACATGCAAGGAATCGTGGGATCCTGCATTCATGGAATTTCTCCCCATTTCTTCTAAAAGAAGTGTAGCAATGATTTTATCCATCTTTGGCTCTACACCACCACCACTTATGGCAATAATTTGATTTTCCCAAGATTCAGGTAAAGAACAAAGCAAAAATATGCATTTATCTTCTTCTTCTATCTTAACATCTACAAATGCAAGTTAACTTATAACCATATTAAAAATCCTTTAAATATTTGCAATAGAATCACCATCCTTCATTTTAAAATAATATAAATGTATTTTGAGATATAATTTATTAGTTAGACTTTTAGTTTGATAAATATCACCTATCCTCTTCCACAACTTATATGTGGTAGATTCTTTTGAAGCATTCAAGAGGAAAAATATGCAAGACACAACCAAATGGTTCCTCGTGCCTTCTTGTCCATTTTCTTCCAATTTTCATCAAACACACTGAATGGTTTATTTTCATTTAAAATTGTCAACCAATGATCTCTCTCTTCAAGGAGATCATCCATCTTTAACTTCTACATCTCGTAACTAGTGCCATCAAATTTCTCAATATCTAGATAGGAGGTAGAAGCCATGGTTTTCAATCTTCTTCACAAATCTACAAAAGCCACACAGCAAAAAACCTTCAACACTTAAGAGAAAGGAATCCCTCTCTCAACATAACCATTATCTCTGATACCAAATGTTGGAAAACAAGGTGAAACTTGCAGCAATAGAACTTAATAATGTGATTGTGAATCTAAAATATATGTATTCAAGATTACCAATAATATGTTATGTAATTAGCAATTCTAATAATGAAAGAAAAACAACAATACAACAAGTTGAGAACCACAAGTGACACAAAATATATGTGGAGAAACCCTTGTAGAAAACAACTACACACCCAAAGAGATGCAATGCTTGTATTAATCTTCAAATGAAGTATGCATCAATACGACACTCTTCTTTGAATTTTTGTAGCACTTCATTACTCTCTCAACTTGCAAACAAACTTATGAAACCACTAACACAAGGCTCCAATATATAGAGACTTACGGGAGATAATACCATTTTTGTTATCTCAAAACAACTAAAACCCACACCCCTCTTAGTGGAAAACCCATAAACATCGTGAACAATATTAAATGATCACATGACCTTCATATGAGCACCTAACCCATAGCCAATCATAATTGGTCAATTCTGAGTGCTCCATTACTCTCTGAAGGCTCTAATGGATCATACCCAAAACATGTAAACTTGGGCACCCAACCCAGGATAACATGCAAAACATGCAAATGAACATGCAAGATCATGCACTTGCGAGTGGTCCCCACCCAAAAAGTGGACGCCTAGAAGGAATATTCCCCTAGAATGCTTTGTAACTGTCACCATAGTGGGTCCACCTCTATGAATACAATTATAATTATCATAGGAAAATAAATAATAAATATTTTTCCTCTCATGTCCTCTAGGACACTTTCTAAAGAATGTGGAGACACATAAAATCAACTTAGGATAGCAATTATAATGTCACATATCCTAACATTAGAAACATAATTATTGGGGTGTGCATTATTTTTAAGATTAAATTTGTTATGCTTGTCATCATCAATCAATTAATTTCAGCTTGACTAGGGGTATAATCTTGGTTTTTTTGCATTTATAATGGTCTTTACACTCTAGTTCCATCAAGGAATCATGGTGTTATAAGGCATACTCTTGCATTTGACCTTTTTGATCACATACTTGGCATATTCTTATCCCAATTCCTTATACCTTGGTGCATAATTTTAAGTACAATATCAAATCTGTTGGCAACACAAGGGTAGACAACTGAGAGGGAGGGTGAATCAGTTGTCACATAAATTATACAAATTAAACTTATTCTCAGATCTGATAAATAAACATGAAAGCATAAACCATCACCACATCAAAAACACGCATAACACCAAGATTTTTTACGTGGAAACCCTATTAGGGGAAAAACCATGGTGGAGGTTAATCCACAAGATTATACCTTGTTAAAAGTATAAAAGTATTATAAATGGGGAATGCATGTGCATTCAGGCACACTTCCTAGAGCTCACTGCTCAAATAAAAAAGGCTTACTGCCCAAAAGAAGACTCGTTGTCTTACAATAACATTTGGATTACATCTAGAAGATTTTGAACTGAGAAAATAGCATCTTCTAACACTTGATTACAATTTTGGTTAAGCACATAAACACTTTCATCTGCTCACTCTTCTTCACACTTTACTTCTACCTTTGAAAGATTATAACATTATTTGCACACAACACACGACATACATCGCACACCATGCCTTCAAATGGTATAAACAATCAGTCACATATATCTGCAACTAAGGATAACATCAACTACATGTCATCCCAACAAAATATAAAATGTGTACAAACTGTTGAACTAAATCAATAAATAATTTATCAATGCGAACCAAACAATGTCAGCCACAACATAGTAAGGACCCAAAACAACATGCCTTGAACACGAAACAACTTAAACAATTATGCCTCGAAGATCTGCAACATGCTACAATCACCCTATTGGCCATGATCATGAAAAACATGAACACAGAAGAAAATCACCAATTGCGAGCACAACGATCAATGCAGACCGACAACACAGATAGAGCATGATCTAGAAACATCCACAAGCATCATGAATCACTACAAAAACATCCACAACAACTCAAATTACTAGAATCACATCATCTTCTTTTAGGAACACCAACTAATGCAATAGAACAATGAACATAGATACTCATAACTCAATCATATCTTCATGAACCTGAAACTTCATGTGGATAAATAGATATACTTGTCAAACAAACCCTTTAATCCACAACCTCTTATCATCAATATACTGAGCTAGCCACCATCTTGAATCCCCACATCACCACAACCTACAACTTATTTTATTACATTTTCTCAATATCCTTGACATATACAACCTTAAAGACATTAATGGCTATAGTGTTGACATCACAAACATATATCAACAATATCCAGCAAAATCTAGGTTATATACCATTCCAACATGATGATCATCCATCCACCTTATCCATCCATATCTTCATCTTATTCTATGTCCTTTCATCATTTGTCCTCTAATCTCCCCATCTATTTCGAGCATAACACTTGTGTTCTCTTAAACCCTCACATGTCCTCTCAAGGGGCCATACCAATACCTCCATCATCCCTAGGCATCATGTCACTAGTCCCTCCCTTCCTACCCACTATATTGTATTCTTCTTTGATAAAATGCCACTTATTATAGTCACAATGTCATATCAAAGAAGGGAAAAACATAGACACCTAAAATTGGCCATACCTAATCACAATTGACTTTACCCTATCCTAGCCATTAATTAAATAAATATTTATTATTTAATTAATTAATTTATCCTTCACCTCTATCCTCCAATTTAATTAAATAAGTATTTATTTTTTATTTTATTAATTTATCCTTCATCTTCATAAGGCCACTTTAATTAAATAAATATTTTTTATTTATTTAATTTATTTTTTCTTCCACATCACCCTTCTCCAATAATTAATTAAATAATTTTATTATTATTTAATTAATTAATGAGTCACATGAATAACTAAGACCTTGTCTAGATTCATTGAACCTAAACACTTGCTACAAAATTAAAACTAACTTTACAACTCATCCATCCATTTTATACATCGCCAAATCTCAACCATTCACATCAAGATATACGCTAGTGTTGGTCTAATCAAATCATAAATTTAGCCTTTATCCCTCATGTGACACTCATCACATGACTACAACTTTGATCCACACACTAATATTCAATTAATTCTAGCCATCCATCAACCAATGCATCTTGGACCTTGATTTTCCTCATAGAAATTCTATAAATTAGAGGCCTCTCATCCCATTTGAGCATCCACTTTCACCATATCCTTGTGTTGTATTTTCTATCTATTTCATCTTCATCATATTCACATGCTATCGATTTGATCTATCATCATATTAATCCTACTATATGTTGGTAGTTTTATAAGCAACCATATTCCATCAATACATCAAAGGAGCACATCAAGAGAGTGTTGGGTGCAACTCTTCTTCTAACTCAATCCAAGGATAAAGGAGTGGACAAGGTAAAAGGTTTTATTATTAGATTTGAATCTTTATGTCACTTGTCTTGTTCATTTTTCTTGTCTTCAGTAACCTCCCAATTAGATATATGACCAAGATAGGCCCAAGATGGCTAAACATTGACTGTTGTTATGAAGATAAAAAAGAGAAAGAGTGAGATATATATTCAATATATACCACTCCTCTTAAATATTTTGGTGATAATATAGAAGGAAAAAATGGTCAATCAATTAAACGTAAAGTGGTTAAGGAAAAAAAATCCAAGAATTTTCAAGATCAAAAAAGAGGAAAATAGGAGGTGAACATTTAGGTCACACACCTAACAAACAACATAAAAAACATTCCCCTGTGTGGCAATTTAAAAGAAAGGTACAATGGGAAAAATAAAAAGAGTCTCATGTCACCAAGTGATGAAACTAAGGGAGCATAAGAGGAACATGTTGGTCATGTCAGGCCAACCAATAATTGAATCAAGAAATATGATAATATAATGCCCCAATGGTGGGGGGATAATACTATGATAGGAAACATGGATAAGAAGAGAAAGGCATGAAAAAGACATAAATGAATAATATGGATGAGTAGGAGAAATGTTAATTTGAAACAATACATGATGATATAAAGAGATACAGAGATATGTCCCTAAGTGGAAAGAGTGAGAATGCCCACAAAATGTGATAGGATAGATTAAGATAAAGGAAAAACTAGATGAGAAAGAGAAATAGAAAATGTAGGAAATAAAAGAATGATACTATGTTAAATAAAGAGATAAGTTGAAAATGAAAAGAAAAATAGTGTCTTAGAAGAAGGAACAATTATCACAAGAATTGAAGAAAGGAAAGATTTAGAATATAGACAAGTAAGCCTTCCAATGAATCCCTAAACTTATGCACCAAAATAAAACAAAACATTTTTAGTAGCTATCAATCATATGCACATTGTAGGTTAGTCTCATAAAGCATGTCCCACTTATGGGACATCCTATTTTTTTCTTGAAATAACATATCTTTTAGAATAATTAATTATTTAATCCTTGAGGGTTTCCATCTAAAGGATTTTGATCGAAAGGTTAATGATAGAAACCCCTTGGAAAGAACCCCCTAGGCTTAAATCAAACCCTCAACAGAGTCTCCTCTACACCTATCAAAATGCCAACAAAAAACCAATTGTCTTACACCTTTTGGGATATCAAATGAAGTCATTTAGAATTTTTATTTTGTAAGTGTTGTCCTTAGTATTGCCTTGATTTTTTTTAATATATATTACGTTTGCTCTAATATTAGATTTTTAACATTTTTGTAGGTCCATTACAAAAAAATAATAACCTCTATTTAGAAATTGGGAAAATAATTAGAAAAAAATCAAAAAATATGTTGCACTCCGCATATATATTCTTGATTCGATGAAAAATAAAAAATTAATTTAAAAAATATGCTAGAAGAGAAATATGTTACAAAATAATATAGGTCTAAAAATGTTTGTTAGCACTAATTCATAAATTAATAATAATAAATATTTAACAAAAAATTAATAAAGCATATCCTTGCACTAGACATTGGAGCTACATTTGATCTAATTCCAATAAATCATGAAAAAAATATGTACAATGTAATTTATGCACTATAGAATAAGATTACTCGTTAAAGCATAATAGAAAAATAATAAATAATTAAACATAAAAATAATTTAATTTTTAAAAATTATAGCTTGAGTTTATATAGAAAATTTTACAATTCAAATTATCTTCAAATTCTTGACTTATTCACTATAATTGACATCAATTGAAAAACACTAAAACAAAATAAAACAAAAAAAATGCTAATTTTTAGCATTCCAATTAAACCAAATATGGAATGCACAAGTGGGATCACCCTATGGTGTAAGTAGGAGAGATAAGAAGCGTGAAAAAGATTCCATAAGATAGTGTATACAAGGGGAAGAGACAATAGGTAATGCTAAAAGATAAAAAAGAAGATATTGTCATGAATGTTTCAAGGAGGTAATCATTGAATGGCAATACTAAATTAGTGTTATTATCATAATATATAAAAATATAATAGAAGGGGGAAAAATGCATGGGTGAGAGTAAGATAATAAGTTCATCTTTTGGCGAAAAAGTGGAACTCTTTTTCCTAACAAATCAAAGCTTGTTATTATTGGAGTCAAAATGTAAAGCATTTGTATATATAATATTAATATGCAATGGAGGAATTTGTTTCTAGTTTTTAAATATGTAATTTATTCTAATACCCATATGATAAAAGTTAGTTTTGTATAGGATGTACTATAGTGACTTTCTTAAAATTGTATGTTTTCGACTAAAACATGGATGTGTACAACCAACATATTTTGACCTAAATGAAATTATCTTCCTAATTCGTTTTGTGGAAAGACGTATATGATGGTGAAGTTGGTCAAGATATTTTTTATAATTTTTTAAAAATATTTTTATTTTAAATTGTTTACTAGCCCTAACTTGTGTTTTTAAAAACCCTTCATATGTAGCCAACATAATTTGAGCTAAACTAATTGTAAAATAAACAAAAAATTATCATATAGAGAATAATGTCTAGATTGGTCAAACTTATTTTTTTATTAAAATTAAAAGTTACTAAAAATAGTAATACATGTCATTTCAAGTTTATGAGTCCCTTTATTTAAAAATTAATTATTAAATAGAAAAAAATGAATATATATGTATATTTGAAAAATAGACATTGTCATCTGTAATGGGTTTTACTTTGGTCCCAAAATTAAAAATATATATATCATTAGTCATATTGCTAAAGTTAGTTTTTCTCTTGTTGTTAAACATGGTATTGTACTTGCATGTCCAAAGTTGAGGGTTCCATTTTCAAGCCCACTAAAAATCTAAAATCATGAATTTAAAATTCTATGGAATGTATACAAGTGCTCCAAAATGTATACTTGTTTTAAAATGGAATAGGTATATGGTCTAAATAGAAACAGGTACTTGCTTATTTTTAAAACATGTACCTATTTTAAAATAGGTATCTATTTCTTTTTAAAACATGTACCTATTTTCAAAACCAAAATGGGTACCCATTCCATATTGGTAGAATTTTAGGCTTAGGCACCCATTCCTCAATGCGTACATATTTTTTATAAAATGTATACCATTTCTAGCGAGTTATTTTTTCACTCATGAGACTTCCACAAAAATTGGACTCGGGTTCTTACACCCACCCACATCCTAGTTTAAAAATTTAATCTAGAATCAACATTACAATAAATCAATATAAAGAAGGAAGAAAAAGTAATACATATTAAAAGTGGAGTGAATATTATTTTTCTTCTTTAGATTTTCTTTAAAATACTTTGATTTTATTTACTTTGATTTGACTTGGTTTTTAATCTATTTGATGTTTCATGCTTTTGTTTTTATTTTTCTTTGCTAATTTTTTGGATTTTAATCATAGTTCGACCCCATACAACTAGATATATGAAAGGTATCATCACTAAAGACTAGAAATAATGTGTACAAACTGTTAATTTATGTAGCTTCCAAGACAGGTGTCTCCAAACCCAAGAATATTAATTAATTAATTAATTGATTCCTTTAGAGACTTCTAGAAACTAGTTAGTTAGGGTTTATTAGAGTCTAGTTAATCTTAACCATTGATCGAGATTAAATTGTGGCCATTGGTTTTGCAATGAGGAGAGTATAAAAGGGGATCAATGGGCATTTGGAGAACACACACTTGAGAAAGATTTGCAGAGATAGCAAATAAATTTGCAATGATAGGAAATAGTTTTGCAGTGATAGCAAGGGAGCAGTGATAGTGTTGGAGACAGCAGCAATGGAATTTCAATAGGAGAAATTGAGGGAAGAATTTCCAAAGAAGAATATTGTTGGAGCTCTGCCAGTAAGAGGCTTGAGCAGTTTATGTATCTCTTTATTTTCTGAAGTTTAATAAAACTCCTCATCTGTTGAACTGGTTTTCCCTTTGGGGTTTTTTTTAGAAACAATTTGTCCAAAAATATTGTGTTTATTATTTTATGTTTTCTTCTCCATTCTTGTGGTTTTATTTGTGAAGTTGCAGTTGTGTTATTTTTCAATATTTGTTGTGAATTAATTTTTGGAAAAAAAATAATCTATATAGATAGGAGATTAATAATCAGTAACTACAATAGAATTTTCACATGGTATTGGAGATAATCTAAGGGCAGAAAAGGATCAGCGCATGCACAGGAAGGAAAAATCAAGGGTTTATAAAACCCAATTCAACCTCTTCAGAATTATTTGTTTTTCTCATATTTTGAGATGGTCTTAACAAGTTTAAGAGATTAGGACAGATTGGATGGAGCCTCAAATTTTGGTGTCTAGAAAGCCAAAATTTCTTTATTGCTAGAAGAGAATGGTATCAAGGAATATGTGACTAGTCTTGTAGTTGTACCTACAGATCAAACACAACTCTTAGCATATAAGAAGGAAGATGAAAAGGTGAGGAGGCTAATCCTTGATGGTGTTAAAGACCATATAGTTCTGCATATCACAGAGCTAGATACAGCGAAGAAGATGTGGGATGTCATTTTTAATTTGTACTAGAATGATACCACTAACCAGAAGTTGATGCTTAGAGAAAATTTGAGGAATACCTAGAAGAATAAGGGATAATACATTACAAGTTACCTCACCAGGCTTAGACTTGTCAAGGATGAGTTGGTAGCTGTTAGAGATAAACCAGATGATGACGAGCTAGTATGAATAGCCTTGAATGGGTTTACTAAGCAGGAAGATTTCTTTGTTCAAGTTATTAATGGATGAGACACCTTACGGAGTTGGGATCGATTTTGGAGTGATTTCACTTAGGAGGAGCTTAGATCAAGTCTTGTTAGTGGAACCAGCAGCAATAGTTAGAAAAGTGAGGTGGAAAAGGAAAATGTTGCCCTAGTAGGAAAAGGGAAGGCGAAGGAGTCTAGCAAAGGATCAAATCCTAAAAGTGAAAAGAAGGACTTGTGTAAGATCAAATGCTATGGATATCACGAGTTTGGCCACTATGTCAGCAATTTCTCGCAAAGGAAGAAAAATGAAAAGAAAGGAAAGAAGCATACAAAATCTTCAACAAGTGTAGATGAGCTCTCTAGTAGAATGGAGGATGAGTTTGTACTCATAGCTTGTATGGTTAGCTCAACCTCATAGGGTGTTTGGTATATAGATAGTGGGGCATCATTTCATATGATAGGAGTTAGAGGGTACTTCTCCAGTTATAAGGAGGAAGACATTAGAATCCATATTTCTATGGGGAACATGTCCAAACTCAATCCAAGTTGGGAAAGGGACTATTCTATTTTCAGAGGAGAATGAAAGCATTCCCATTCATGATGTGTTGCATGTGCCAAGTTTGGGTATGAACCTAATTTTCGTATTTTTCCTTCATTATAAAGGCTACAATTTAATCTTTAGAGGGGTACATGTGTTAATCAAGCATAAGGATTGGAAATCACCCATAGCTATTGGAGTTAGGAGCAGTCAGCTTTATAGGTTGCAACTTGATACTCATAAGGCACTCATGAGCACAATAATCCTAGAGATCAAGGAGAGTTATGGCATAGGAGGATGGGCCATATACATCATGGAGCACTTAAATTGCTTCGTGAGACAGTGACAAGTGTTCCAAAGGTGAGCACAAAGCATGATGATGTATGTAATGGATGTGTATTGGGGAAGTTTGTGAAAGCATATTTTCCAAGGAGTGACACTAGATCCAAGGGTGTTCTTGATCTAGTACATTCAAACATATGTGGACCAATGTCGATGAAGTCTCTCAAGGATACAAGTACTTTGTTACTTTTATTGATGATTTCTCAGGAAGACCTAGATATACTTCTTGAAGACCAAGGATGAGGTCTTTAGTCATTTCCAAGAGTTCAAAGCTCTTGTGGAGAATTCGACAGGCAGGAAGATAAAGGTTCTTCAGTTAGAAAATGGAGGCGAGTACAAAGGGAAAGAGCTCTAGGAGTTTGTACCAGGGAAGGAATCAAGAGAGAGTGGATTGTTCCTTACAACCTGTAGCATAATGGGGTTGTTGAGAGGAAGAATCATTCTATATCAAAGGTAGAAAGGGCTATATTGTATGACTAGGATATGCCACATTACTTATGGGAAGAGGTGTGTAGTATCATAGTATACATATAGAATAGGGTTCCACATAAGGTATTAGGCAAGATGACACCAAAGGAGGCATTCTCATGGAAGAATCCAGATGTTAGCCACTTTAGGATATTTCAGAGTGGCATTTTATCACATTACAGGGCCTACACGTTCCAAGTTAGATCATACTGCAGAGAGAGGGTACTTTGTGGGGTACAGTGAAACCTCAAAGGCATATTAGATATTTATTCTAGGGTCCAGGAGGATTATAGTTAGGTGTGATGTCAAATTCATGGAAGACAAGGAATTTAGGAGGTCTAGATATTTTCCAACAGATGATCAGAATGAGCAACCAAAAGAAGCTCCAAGGATCGTTCAACCGGATTAGGGGCAGCGAAGCATGAGTATAGTTACTAGTACAAGCATGTACTTAGGTGCTAAGAGTTCACAGAGTATGAAGCAACAGATGCATGAGATCCAAGACATGCATCAGGAAGACATGGAGGTTGATATTTCATCCTCTACAGTTGGTAGCAGGAACCAATAGTCACAAAGGGATACTTAGGAGTTTGTGGGAGCTCCTAGGATGAGTAGTAGACAACAGAGACAACTAGTTAGGTATAATGACTATATGGCATTAATCAGTCAGTTGGTAGATAGCGAACCTTCTAGCTATCAAGAGGTTGCACAGCAGTAGGTGTGGCGAGATGAGATGGTTGAGGAATATACCTCAATAGTGCGTAATGATGTGGAGGTTGTGCCTAGACTCCGGCTAAAGAAGTGCCAGTTGATCAATGCTTAGATCTTATAAGATAAAACACGCTGCGTGATGTAGCATCAAGAAAATACAAGGCAAGGTTTAAAACTAAGGGTTCTCGGCGATGGGAATAGGAATATGAGGATACATTTGTTCCAAAGACCAAGTATACTCTATATGAGCTATGATCCATTTGCGATAGATGGGGATGGGCGATCCATCAGAGCGGACAAAATATGGTGTTTCTTAATGGTGAATTGGTAGAGGAGGTATACATTGAACAACCAGAAGGCTTTGTAGCACACAACAGTGAAACCCACATCTACAAATTGAAGAGAGCTTTGTATGGACTCAAGCAGGCTCCCAAGGCATGGTATGAGTGCATTGATAGATAATTGCAGGGAATGGGCTTCATGAAGAGTGAGGCGGATGCTAACCTCTACTACTTGGTGGTTGGGGGTGAGGTTCTCATTCTTGTTCTATATGTGGATGACTTGTTTTTAATAGGTTCATTGGTTCTCATAGAGGAGTGCAAGAGGGACCTTGCAACAGAGTTCAAGATGAAGGATTTGGGGCTTATGCACTACTTTCTAGGCATGGAGGTATGGCAGAAAGATGGAGATATTTTCCTTGGACAAGGGAAATACTACATTGAAATCTTGAGGAGGCTTGAGACAGAGGATTGCAGAGCCATGTCTACACCTATGATCACGAATTGGAAGAAGGTAGAAACATCCAGGGAGAAGGATGTAGACCCACCTTATATAGACAGTTGAATGGGTCTCTCATGTATTTGGTCAACACCAAGCCAGATATATCCTTTGTAGTAAACTCTCTTAGTTAGTTCATGGTTGAGCCGAAGAGAGTTCATTAGACATCGACAAAGCATGTGCTGCGATTTGCATGGTACTAACTGAAAGTATGGATCTAATATGTCACAAGGTGATGGTGGTATCATGCTGATAGGCTATACCGACACAACCAAGGGCAAGATAGTAGACAAGAATAGCAGTTTGAGGTGTTGCTTCAATTTGGGATCAGGAGTTGCCTCTTGGTACAATAGGAAGCAGAAGTATGTGGCTCTGACTTCTACATAAGCAGAATACATAGCAGCTAGCATGGCAACATGTGAAGCTATATGGCTTCAGAAGTTGTTGGTAACCTTGTTTGGTCAGAGGGTTGAGACTACAGTCATACACTATGAGAATCAGAGTTGCCTCAAGTTGTCTAAGAATCTGGTGTTTCACGATAGGTCTAAGCATATAGACATCAGGTATCACTTCATCAAGGATTGTGTATAGTGGAGGATTGTTCGCTACAATATATACCTATAGATCAAGAGGTAGTAGACATTTTGACTAAGGTATTGGGAAGGAAAAATTCATCTTCTTCAGAGATATGTTGGGTGTTATGCAGAACACCTTCCTCACTAAGAGGGAGTGTTAATTTATCTAGCTTGGATAGGTGTCTCCAAACCCAAGAATATTAATTAATTAATTATTTGATTCCTCTAGAGACTTCTAGAAACTAGTTAGTTATTGTTTGTTAGAGTCTAGTTAATCTTAGCCATTGATTGAGATTAAATCGTGGCCATTGGTTTTCAATGAGGGAGTATAAAGGGGATCAAGGCATTTGGAGAACACACACTTGAGAAAGATTGTAGTGATAGCAAATAGTTTTGGATGATAGCTAGGGTGAAGTGATATCGTTGGAGATAGCAATTTGAATTTCAAGAGGGAGAAATTGAGGGAAGAATTTCGAGAAGAATATTGTTGAACTCCCAAGAAGAGGCAAGCAGCTTTATGTATCTCTTGATTTACTGAAGTTTAATAAAGTTCCTCATCTGCTAAACTAGTTTTCCCTTTGGGGATTTTTCCAAGGGAAATTTGTCCAAAAATATCATGTTTATTATTTTGCATGTTTTCTTCTCCATTCCTATGGTTTTATTTGTGAAGTTGCAGTTGTGTTATTTTTCAATATTTTTTGTGAATTAATTTTCGGCAGTCAAATAATCTATATAGATAGGAGATTAATAATCAGTAACTACAATAGAATTTTCACAAACATCATAAATTATATAAGGAATACATTTGGGAATACAAACATCATGCATGTAAGTAGTTTTAGATGACATTTAGCACTCAAAAATTGAGGAGGAAAGAAATGGGTGATCTACCTATAAGCATTTAGGAGACACTAATGTGTTTGGATATTGGGGAAAATAATATTTCATGGACCTAGTGATGAAAAGGTTATACAACTTAAGGTAGTTTTAATAAGTCTATGAATGGGTTTAAATTGATTAGCCAAATTATTTAGCACTCAAAATTTCAAGACTAATGTTACTAATTCCAAGAAACATATCATGGAAAAATATTAAATGTGTGTGTAGGAAAAGTGATAGGAAAGTGTGTAAAAATGTATATATGTTGAGGTACGAATTTACATATAAAGGTAGGTTATGACAAATAATTTACTTTCTATAGTACATAAACTAAGTATCTTATCAATGAAATCATAAGATTAAGAAACTATACTTTGCAATTACCTTTTGTTGTGTTTTTCACCCATTTTAGTTGTGTTATCTCATATTTGTTTTGATCCCTTTTGGACCCTCTTTTTTTCTTTCCCTAGTTTTTTCCTAGCTTTCATGTGTCACTTGTCCCATTTTATGTATTTATACTTTTGATTTATTATTTTTTTTCATATGTCTTCTTAATTACTAGGATTTTTTCATCATAAACCCTCACCCATATCTTCCTTTCCACCTTCTAATTCTTCAAATTAAATTTTCTAATGAGATCACATATCTTCGAAATATTACAACAACCACCAATTATCTCCTAAAATATTTATTTTCAACTCTCTTCATGATTGGGAGCCACCACCCTTGGGTGGAAAATATTCCCTCATTTATCCTAGGAAATTGAGCTTCCTCAAACCTAGGACTTATCCTTACCCAAGGACACAAGAGTGAAGAAACATATTCATCATGTGATCAAGCTCAATTTTTCACAAAAAAAAATTAAAAATCATTTAATTGTAATCAACAAGGAAAACTAATTCTCCCCTAAATTACCTCTAAAATATTATAGAAGAATCCTTTTGAATAAAATTTTAATAATTAAAACAAGCTTTCACCTTGGGTACAAATATTTAACAATATATTTTTCAAATGAGTATATATTAGTTGTTAGAGAAATTTTATAGCGATTCAGTTTGAACTATAGATCTTAAAAAGGTTTTTTGGAGCACAACAATCATCTTTGCAATTAAATTATTCAATTGTGGTATTATAATAAATCAATCAATCATGATATCATGATTTTATATTTTTGCACTAGCTTATTTAGGTTTTTCATTGCAACAGTTTTGTTTTCACTTCATTTTAGTTTCTAACTTGCATATGCTCACTCTTTGGCCATATATTGTATCCTCCCATCCATTTCCATAAACATACATATCTATTTTTTTATTACTTTATTTTCCCCATTACCTCCTAGTTCCATTGCAAGCCTAGGTAATCAAAGTTTTAGTTCTTGTTTGCATTTTGCATCTTAGATCCCAAAACCCCATCACTCATTAAGATTTTAGTGCTAATATAATTCATTTTTAGTGTTGCATTATATTTTAATCTTTTTTTCCAAATGTTTCCCTTTTCCCATCACCCATCTCGCCATATTCATTACAAACACTCAATAATTAAATGTTCTAGTGTTTCTTTTATGTCTCCCTTAGAACACATTTTATCACATTGAAACCAAAATTTTATCTAAATACCACTTCAAATATATTCAAAATATTACCACCCTTGTAAATTTTGTTTCCATTTTCATCTATTTTTTCTCATCCCCTTAGTTCCATTATGTCATTTTTTCTTGCATCACCTCCTATATGTTAATAAACTTAAATTAACTTGTTATATGTTTAGAATAGGTGCGATTTATTTTCATAATCTTGTTTATCAATATTTATTGGATCCAAAATCAATAAATCATAAGGGTTTTGATTTAGACAACTTCCCCTTTAACCATCATTTTGTAAGTGTTTCTTCCTAGGGATTTTTTTTTTACAAGTAAATTGCATCATAATATATGAAGAAATAAAGATTGTGTTAGTACCAAAAAGTGATTAAAATGATGAGAAGAACTTGTCTGCAATTTTTTAAATTATTATGATATATATGATTTTTGACACCCTTAGGTGTACCCCTAAGCACACCCTTAGAATTCTCTACATCCTTGGGTGCATTCATCCTAAGATTTGTATATGTTAGTTTGGTGGTGTTTCATCTATGAAATAGATGTATCTCTCTATATTTGTGTTTTTATGTGATTTTTAGTGTATTTCAATCACTTTGACCCATATTTTTCTATTTAACCCTATGTATTATTTATTTCTATTATATTTTTCCACTCTAAGTATTGATCAAGAGAAGACTAAAAAAACTTTACAAAAAGTAAGGTTCATACCACCTCAACAAATTAACTTTGACCTTAAACTCCTCCCACCCATAGGTGCAGCTCTTTATTATATCTTATTGGCTCTTAAAATTGTAACTACATAAATCCTAAATGTAACACCAAAACCTAAGGCTTAGAGAAGCTAACATAAGGTGATTTGGATTTTGGATTAAAAAAGGTAATAATTGACCAATTTACATATAGAGGGAAACTCTCTTCTTATTCTCTTGGATATACTAGGCTAAGTGGATATTCCCTAAGATAAAATGAAGGAAAAAGAAAAGGTTAATAATATATAGCTACCCTCAAAATAAAACCATATCTTAATGTATTATCATACTCTATTCTTATTCTTTTGGATATACTAGGACAAGTGGATATTCCTCAAGGAGAAAGAAAAGATTAATAATATATAGCTACCCTTAAAATCAAACCATGCTTTAATTTATTATGAGACTCCTATAATTATTAGTAAACCTCAATGTTGGTTTATATCACAACCTCCTTATATGTATGCAACCAAATATTTCATGAAATTTTTCTATTTATGATATTTACAAATAATAAATTTACTTCATGCACACTTGTAAGAAAAATAATAGTTCAAATCCATGTAATGATTATTCTACTTCAAATATTCTTATGATATTATTTTTAGGGTTGTATTGGACTTGCAACCTACTAATGAGTTAATAAATAATATTAAACCAAGTGATTATACATGCTATATTTTTATGTATATCGATGTGATGGAAGGCTAGAGTTCTATAAATTGGTAACTTGATCTAGATCAAACTGAGTCAAAATTTAAAAAATAAGAGAACAAGCACATATTTGATTGAAAAGAGCTACAATATAATGAGAATGAAGCTAGCAAGCAATAATTTTATATACACATGGATAAGCTAAACTCTAGGCATGCTAGACACAACATCATAATATTATAGCATCAAATATGAAACATTAACAATCCATGAGAGAAAAAAAATATTTATAAATTATGATGAAAATGTAATGTCTGAAATCTTCACAAAAGATTTACAATCACTATGATGAGCAACTAGAATCAAGCATAACACTCAAGTTACCAACATAAAATTGAGCTCAATCATTACATTGTTTACATATATAATAAGTCTAAATATTGAAATATTTTCAAAGTAAGTACACTTTTTGATTCAAACAAAACCACACTTTTTTTATTCAAACAAAACCACAACTACAAAATATACAATTTATATGCCAATTACAAAAAATAGAATAGAAATATAGTTTAGTGAATACCAATTAGTTGATGGTCTAAGAATATATTAAATGTATTAGAATTTGTATCTTTATATATATACTTGAAAAAGACTATTCTCTTACTTGAAAACTAGTAATTGTATGAACAAATAAGTTTAAGAACATTCATAATCTTATATAGTTGTTTATTTACAAGATTGAGGTTTCCTTTGAACTAAGCTACTATGTAATTTAACAAAAATATCAAGCACGAGAACATAATATCACTAATATTAGTAAAAATGTTTATAGAAATATCTTCAATTATAAAGGATTGAAAGGAAAATGTAGGCAAAATGAAGTAGCACATAAAATATTACATAGAATGTAGTGTTAACCTCTATAATGTAACCAAACTACAAATTGATGGCTACACCAAAGTAACCTATCTCTATATGTGCATAAAGACATGAACATGCTTCTTGCATTCATTTATAGACAATGTTTTAGCAACATCAATCAACTATTGCAAAAAGTAAAAGGTTTGTTTGCAACAAAAAGGTGTTTACAACAATTAAATAATTGTTTGAGTGCTTGCCAAACTAGACTGTTATCTGAGATTGATTTTATGACATTATTTTGTGCTTATGACCTAAAAGATTGTTGAATTTCATAGTACTATTCATAATATATCTTGTTGTCAATACCTCTTCACATATAATAGGAAATACATATAGATATATACTTACTACACTTTTTTTAAGAGGAAGGCAAACTGAAACAAGATACAACATGATGACTACATTCTTTATTTTTATTTTGACAAATAAATACATTTACACATACAATGTTATAACTATCATCTTATAAGATAATGCTAGAGGACAATTGTAATAATCATATATTATTCAACATTTATTTAACTACTCATCTAAAAATCTGATCACCTACTAAAAAATCTAATCAACTTAAAAAAACAAATAAATTTATTATTAACCATTTTATTTTTTAAATAAAACAAAAACTTAAAAAGAAAAGAAAAACAAATTGAAAGACATGAAATTTAAGCTAAAATAATAATTTTAAGTTAACACAGACCAATAAATGAAGAACTGACAATTTCATGCCATTAAGCGCTTTCGAAATTGAAAGCAAGAGGAGGCATAGTTCTCATGCCACAATCTACATCTCAACAACGCTAATTCTGTGCCTTGAAACGGGAATGAATAAAAGATGCCATCTATGATCTAATCAGTCGTACACTTGGAAAATATAACTTAAAATCTCACTTATGTCTGATATATTATGTAAAAATACTTCAGACGTGCTCTAATTATCCTTTACATTCATTTAAAAAGACGTTCTTGACAAAAAGAACTTAAGTGTATTTAAATAATACAATCTATTAAAAATATGTATATCAGTACTGAAAGAACTTCCCTAGTTTCTCATATGTTAAGAAAAACCTATTTAAATGGATGCTGGCGGTGAAAGAATATCAGTAGTTTTTCCTAGCCCGTGCTTAAATGCTCTGGCTTCAATCAGTAGATGAAATTGAGCTTGAATTTGGATGGCCTTCCCGATTGCCTGAATTCAATAGATTCTGGACGGTTGCACTCTCTTCTAAATTGCCATATCTCCTGCCGTACACAATTTTTTCAAGCACACCCTCCACCTCTCTCATTGTTGGTCTATCCCCTGGATATTGCCTCGTGCATTGCAGTCCCAATCCAATGAAACTAAGCAGGCAACTGTCATGTTCAGAGGATCCCAATTCTATCCCAGTGGTTTCAGGTGTAGCATTACTTCACCCGCCCACAGCTAATTTATCAACCAACACCTCTCCGTCCACCAGTTCCTCCACTGCGTCAGGGAATGCTCTTCTGACCCATCTGGGCAAAGTGTCATCTCCAGAAAAAATATCATCAGTAGGTCTCTTTTTAGTCACAATTTCAAGGATCAGCATCCCGAAGCTGTAAACATCTCCCTTGGCACTCTCTTGTCCTCCCAATCCATATTCTTGTAACAGTAAAAAATGATTTCATTGTTGAGAATAAAACTAATGCATGGAGATGAAGTTTAAAAAGCTAAGACAAGTACAGAAATTGTAAAGAATGTTGGGCTTGGGTTTTAACCTGGAGCAAAGTAGCCTACTGTTCCCTTCAGTCTGGGCGTGCTGCTACTTGCAGAAACAGGAGACGTCAATAGACGCGAGAGTCCAAAATCAGCCACATGGGCTGTCATGGTTTCATCCATTAACACATTTGAGGGCTTCAAGTCGCAATGAAGAACAGGGGTAGAACAGTCATGGTGCAAATATGCCATCCCGTGTGCCACATCAAGTGCAATGGTCACTCTCATTTTCAAACTCAGGGTAGACTGTGTTTCATTCATGTGCAGAAGTTGGTCCAGGCTCCCCTTTGGCATGAACTGCAGTACCAGAGCGCTAAAATCTTTAGTTGAGCAAGAGGACAATACTTTGACAAGATTGCGGTGCCTGATTTTGCTCGGTATTCTGCATTCCCTGACAAAATTCCTGTATGAATTTTGACAGTCCTGATTGAATAGCTTAACAGCCACCGATGTGTTGTCATCCCTTTGTAAACGGACCCAAAGCTACCCTCGCCAAGCAAGTTAGCGGCATTAAATCCTCCTGTTGCTCTGTGAAGTTCCTGGCTAGAAATTTGCATGAAACCTCGTCCCAACAAACTATTCATAATTGGTGCTCTTTTAACTCCTCTGTAGAAAATGTAAAATGCCCCTGAAATGCAACACAATGCGAAGAATGTACCAATTGAAGCAACCAAGACAACGTTCCTGTTAAACCAATTACGGTTTTTGGCAGAACTTGTGCAATCGGTACCCTTCCTGTGAGCTCGTTACGACTTAATTCAAGTTCTCTCAGCTGTTGCAGACTGCCCAAATACGAAGGAATGTCTCCAGAGATATGATTTAGCTGAAGCCGTACATATTCCAGGTTTACGAGCATGTTAAACTCTGATAGAATGCTGCCTTGGAATTTGCTGGAGCTCAAGTCCAACAAAATTAGATTATTCAGACGGCCTAATGAACTCGGGAGTTTCCCCATAACACTGTTACTGCCGAGATTTAGAATGGTTAAGCCAGGAAGGTTGCCAGTCTCTTCCGGTATATTGCCCGTGATATTGTTGCCTGACAAATCGAGCAATGATAACCTGGGAGAGAGGTTTCCTGATGATAACCTGGGAGAGAGGTTTCCTATGCACCTTGACAAAGTTCCACTGAAATGGTTCCATGACAGATACAAGGCTTCGAGGTTGGAGCAGTTGGAAAATATTTCTAATACACACACTGTAGCACAGTGACCGCTTGACAAGCAATTGAGCGCAAGGCCCAGTTTCTGCAGAGTAGTTAGCATTCCTAATTCTTGAGGCACCACACCACTTATCAGATTTTCTATGAAATCAAGAATTGAGAGCTGAGAACAATTTCCCAGAGACTTTGGTATGCCCCCACTGTATCGATTACCTGCCACACTAAACCAGTTCAAGTTGGTGAGCTTAAGGCCAATATATGCAGGAATGGAGCCGATGAACTTGTTTTTAACCAGTCCAAGGCGCTGCAATTCTGTACAGTTTAGCAGAAAAGGAAGAGCATTTCCCCTCAAATGGTTGGAATTAAGATTAAGTACTTGAAGACGAGTCAGCATCCCCAATTCTGGGGGTACTGCTCCGCTCAAATTATTATCTTGTAGCATAAGTCTATAGAACGCTGAACAATTTCCTAGAGATTTTGGGATGCTACCGCTTAGCCCAAACCTCTGGAATTGTACCTTCAAACTTGTTATACGACAGGACCAACAGTTTCAATTCAGTACAGTTCATGAGAGAAGAAACAGATCCTGCAAAGCTGTTTCGACTGAAATTTAGTTGCTGCAGTTGGGTAAGTAAACCCAATTCTGCTGGAATGGTGCCGTACAAATGATTTAAAGATAAATCTAACACCTCCAGAAACGAACAGTTCGTCAGGGCCATGGGAATGCTACCGGTAAGACCATTGTTACCAAAGTTAGTAACCCTCAGTCTCCATAATTTACCAATCTCCTTGGGGATGCTGCCATTGAGTTTGTTGGAGTCCAGACGCAGAGATTGTAATCTGGTCAGTGTTGTGAATATCTCAGATAGAATTGGTCCTTCAAGCGCATTCTCATACAGCCACTAGAAACGCAATTTTGTGCAGTTACCCATGGACTTGGGGACAGTGCCAGTAAAATGATTATGCCCAACATGTAAGGTTTTAAGAGCGGTGCAATTTGCCAATTGTTGAGGAAGAATACCACTCAAATTATTTAAATAGAGGTGGAGTTTTTGCAATTTGTGCAAGGAACTCAGCTCTGGCGGAATGCTTCCGCTCAAGAAATTATGGTCTAATCGGAGTTCTAAAATATTTGTGCATGCACTCAGAGTAACTGGAATTGAACCTTGCAAGCTGTTTTCATACAACTTAATGTACTGCAGCTTCCCTAATTTTCCAAGCTCGTGGGGAATTTGGCCAAAGAAACGATTATGAGAGAGGTAGAGAATTGTAAGGAAGGACATATTGCCGATGTGAGGGGGGATGGTCCCAGCCAAACTCTTATATTTGAGAATTAGCCACACTCACAACCCTTTGATTGCTATCACAAGTTATTCCAGTCCAGTTGCAAATGTTATTTCCATTTACCCAGTTGGACAGGGAAAGACTTGGATCCATTTGAACAGACATTTTCAATTCAAGCAAAGCTTCTGCATCAGTCTGCTTCTGGTATTGCAACTCATCGGAGGAGAATGTAACAAAGATAAAAGTAGTGAAGATGAGTAAAACAATGAACCGATCATTACAATTCACAGGCTTTTCCCAATTATTCCAATTATTCATATCTGAAAGTAGAATTAATGCACCTACAATTGCAATTGCTTACCCGTTCTTGCTGCAAAAGAAATCTTTATAGTAGATGAACTCAAGGATATATGCCATAGATACAGATTTACTGGTCCTGTTAAGTAAAGTTTTGGTGACACCTTGTAAATGGAAGAAGAGATCACGATTTTGTAATTGTCATGGTGTTTGAAAACAACGAAAATTATATTCAAAATTATGTGGACTAATGGTCTAAACAAAAGTGAGCTATTCTTTCTTCTCATTTTTCACGAATTTTTATTCTTTCATAGTATTTAAATATAAAAGTGTAGTGCAAATATTTTTCAATTTCTCAATTTTTTTTATAATTTAAATGTAGAAGTACAGTGCAAATACTTTATACAATCTTTACTTTTTTTAATTTATATATAAAAGTGCAGTTTAATGCAACGCAAATACTTCTCAATTTCTATATTTTTCTTTTATCTTGATTTAAATATGAAAATATAATTCAGTGCAAAACAAACACTTCCTATTTTTCATACTTTTTTTTTGTCATATTTTTTGTAATAATATAATATAATACTATTTAACCAAAACACACAAAAAAATAAGTACATTTTAGAAACAAAATAAAAAAATAATATAATAATAAAATATATATGAACATATTCTATATAAATTATATTTAAGATAAATATACTAGTTTAGATAAACAAACATAAAACATAAACAGTACTATATAGAACAAACAATTCCCACTTTCCACACCTTTTTCTTTTGTCATAATTTAAATATAAAAATGCACTCTAATGCAAACACTTTCCATTTTCCCACTCTTTCTTTTACTGTGTGAAAACTGAGAATACCATTAGAGATACATAAATTACTAAATATTTCAATCTTTATCGTTTGCCTTTCTTGACTCCACGATAAAGAGATTTATTTTCTAAGGAAGAAATATATTAACAAATATCATCGCATTCACGTGCTAAATACGTATATAATCCAAGAGTTGAAACATTAATTAAAATTTTCAATTTAATATTATAATAAATTATGTAATAGAATTTGAATTTGAAAATAATAGAAACAAAACTATTTAATTGATTTTTATAGTTGATAGATGTTAATTATTTTTGTGTTGTGATTTAGAATTATAATTTTTAATATATATTTAAATTATAATGATGAAATTTAAATTGGATTGTTTTTAGATTTTGATAAATTAAATTTGTGATAATTATATATTTGAATTAGCTAATTGTACTTAAATATATTACATCTTGATTTCACATACTAACACCATTTTCTATCATAATCACCTTAATTCCTCCATTTAATTAAATAATTTCTAATTATTTACTTAAATTCACTTTATTTTCCTATTAATCGAATAATTAAGGTTATTTGATTAATTCATTATTTTCACACCAATAATCACTCTTGATTAAATTATTTATAATTATTTAATTAAAAATCTTAATTCTTCCATCCTCATAATTAAATAATTTACATAATTACTTAATTGGTTAGTTTTCGTCCAACCTTCCAACTTGCACAAAGAATATTATCTTTTCAAATTCAAAATTTTCCCTCTAATTCAAAATATCTCCAACTTCTTTCCATGAATTTAGTGATATTTTGAACTATCATTAATCCTCAGCCATTGATTCTTCTTGATCCATACTCACCTCCTTGATTTCCTCTCATCCATTGATCATGATATTGAATCTTGACCATTCATCAAAATTCCTAAAATCTATAAAACAAAGCCTCTCAAACATAAATTTCATTCACAATCTTCATATTATCCTTACTCTCTCGAATTCTTGAGCCAAACTTGAGCATTCTAGAACCTATTTTGTGATCAACCCTCTCATATTAAGCTTTTGCAAATGGATTATGCATTCAATTGAGCAATTCACATCACAATTATGCATCAATCCATAACGGGATTAAGGGTTTGCACATTCTAATTGTTTAATTGCTTTGAATTATGTTCAATTTCTTAGATTAATCAATTTGAATGTCTTGCAAATGAATTTCATTGAGTATGGCTTTTCTTTGATCATTATCTTGTATATTCTTAATGTTTTAGGATCTAATTGCTTTAATTCAATTCTTAATTGATCATTTAAGCTAACCATATCACATTTTGGCATGTTCGATGGGACTCACGTTCCTGACTTAACCATTTTTTTGAAGTTTTATCAGTCTTGCAAGTTACAATAGCAGTGTGACACTTATGTAAGTGACAATACGACACCTTTGAAAAAAATAAACACCTTTGCAACTAAAAGATTGATGCATCTATTAAATATTGACACCTCTAATTGCTTCTTTTTCTTTGCTTGCAAGAAAATTTGGTGTTTTTTATTAAACATTGACACCTTTGCAAAATCGTGACACTTCTATTTGTCATAAATTTGCGCCTTTTTCATAAAGCCACTTTGTCATAAAGTTGTACCTTTGTTTTAACAAGAAAAACCAAGCTTCACCAAATTCTTTGAAGAGAGACAACTCAATTTTGCTTGGTCTTATGCTGACATGCCAAGAATAGATCTAGAACTAATAATGCACCATTTATCTCTACTACCTAGAGTAAAAGCAATAAATCAAAAATTAAGAAAAATGCATCCACACATTGCACTACTAGTTAAAGCGGAATTGAAGAAATTATTGGATGCAGGATTCATATGACCTATTGATTATGTTGAATGGATCTCAAACATTGTACCGCCTCTAAACCTAACAATAGCATAGAATATGCACATTTTAGAGATATTAACAAGGCTTTCCGAAGGATGATTTTCCTTTGCCCAACATTGACATCATTGTGGATTTAACAGTAGGTCATGCAATGTTATCACTCATGAATGGATTTTCAAGCTATAATCAAATAAAAATTGCACTAGAAGACCAAGACAAAAAAACATTCACATGTCCATGGGGTACATTTTTTTGGAACGTCATGCCTTTTGGGTTAAAGAATGTTGGATCCACCTATCAGTGTGCAATGACAACAATATTTCATGACATGATGCAGACATTCATGGAGAACTATGTGGATGACTTATTAGCAAAATTATACACCAGAGAAGGAATATGGAAATCCTGGACAAAATCTTCACCCGATTGGAGAAGTTCAATGTACGCTTAAACCCAAAGAAGTGTGTATTTGGAGTGACATCAGCTAAACTCTTAGGATACATAGTCTCAGCTAAAGGCATTGAAGTAGACCCAAAAAAAATTAAAGCCATCATGGAAATGTGGCCTCCTAAGAATATCAACCAACTAAGATCTTTGCAAGGAATATTTCAATCCATCAGGAGATTCATCGCACAACTAGCAGAAAAAATTCATCCTTTTACTCATTTTCTACATACAAATATCTCTTTCAAATTGGATGAAAAATGTGAAGCTAATTTTAATCAACTGAAACAATATCTGATGAATCCACCCATCTTGGTACTGCCAACAGAGGGAAAGCCACTCCTACTTTACATAGCCACTACTGAGGTATCTTTAGGAGCTTTGCTAGCACAAGAAGATTCTACCAGAAAAGAGAAGGTGATCTATTACATTAGCAAAACACTGAACGGCTATGAGATTAACTACACATTCATTGAAAAAGCATGTTTGGCAGTGGTGTTTGCTACTCAACAATTGTGACACTACATGTTAACACATACCATCAAAATGATAGCCAAGATAGATCCATTGAAATATTTACTTCGCAAAGTCAATTTAACAAGAAGACTAGCAAAGTGGGTAACGATATTGAGTGAATTTGATATCCAATATGTGGACAAAAAAGAAATCAAGGGCTAGGCGATAGCAGAATAGTTAGCTGAGGCACCATTGCAAGATGATCATCCCATGCATATTGAGTTTCCAGATGCAGATGTCCTCACAGTGTCAGCACAATAGTGGATATTATGCTTTGATGGATCTTACACGCAACATGGATCAAGTGCTATAATCTTATTTGTCACCCCTCAAGGACACACCATTCCAAAGTATTACAGGTTGATGTTTCCTTGCACTAACAACACAACTAAGTATGAAGCATTAATCATTGGTATCAAGGTAGCAGTGGAATGGAAAATAACAAAGTTGCAAGTCTACGGGGACTCTCAACTAGTCATAAATTAGGTTAATGACGACTACTAGACAAAAGATGACAAGCTAATGCCATACAAGAGAATGGTGGATGACTTCAAGAAGTACTTTGTTGAGATCAAATTTGAACAAATTCCAAGAGTGGACAACAAAGTTGCAAGTTCCATGGAAACCATTTCCTCTTTTCTATAGATACCAGAAAAATGAGCTTGTTATAAATTCATGGTGGAACAACTGTTTAACCCTGCCTATGATAACCTTGAATCCCAAGTTGTGTACCATCTAGTTGAGGTTGAGTCTTCAATCTATGGGAATATCTACACCTATCTGAGAGACAATACCCTTCCACCTAGTCTATCTTGAAACCAAAAACGTAACTTTATATGACAAGCAGCTCGACACACCCTAATAGCCGATATACTTTATCGACTAGGTCTCAAGGGTACTCTCCTTCGATGTCTTGAACGTAATGAATCTAAAACTAATTTATGAGAGGTTCATGAAGGTATCTATGGCACTCATTCAAGTGGTCTTACTCTTGCTAAGAAACTCCTACTCTTGGGGTATTACTAGCCAAACATGGAGAAAGAATCCTTCCAATTTGTCAAGAAGTGCAAGAAATTTCAAGTCCATGGGAACCTCATACATGCACCAGCATAGGAACTACAACCATTCACATCAACTTGGCCTTTTTGTCAATGGGGACTTGATCTTGTGGGTAAAATACATCCATCTTCCTCTAAAGGGCATAAATTCATAATCAGAGGCACAGAGTATTTCACAAAGTGGATTGAATTCATCCCTTTGACCACCATAATTGGTAAACAAATTACCTCTTTCATCCTGAATTACATTATCTATCGATATAGCATCCCTAGCTCCATTGTCACCGATAATGGTAGACCTTTCAAAATCAATATGTTCAAGAGCTTTGTGAAAAATTCCACATCCAGCATCAATTTTCCACACCATACTACCCTCAAGGGAATGGCCAAGCAGAAGCCTCAAACAAAACCATCTTGAAGATCCTGAAGAAAATTGTCAATGATGTTGGACGTGATTAGCATGTTCAATTAAACCCTGCTTTGTGGGTATACCGTACTAGCATCTGCACCCCTACAGGAGCCACACCATATTCCCTTGTCTATGGATCAAAGGCCATCTTACCTATCGAGGTTGATTTACCTTCCCTATGGGTGTATTTGAAGGGAATTATTTTAGAGGAAGATTATAGAGTATCCAAGCTACAAGAATTGGAATTGTTATATGAGTGTCATTAGCATATAGTTGATCACCTGAAATCCTATCAAAAAAGAATGTCCAGAAGCTATAATCATAGGGTAAAACCAAGAACATTTCAAGTTGGGGACTTGGTCCTAAAAGAGAACCCTCATAATCAATAGGATAGGGAAAAGAAGGGAAAATTTGAACCTAATTGGCTAGGTCCCTTTGTTGTTGTATTAGTCTTTGGGTCTGGAGCATATCAATTGTCTACACCTGAAGGGGACTTCTTTGAAGAACCTATCAACAGTCTTCATCTCAAGAATTTTTACACCTAACTCATCCAGTGCATGGTCAAAAGCATAAAAACCAGAAAAAAGTCAAAAATGCAACAAAAAAAAAAGCAAAAAAGCAAAAAATCAAAAAAATTGTTACCTTAATGAAAACCTGGCAAGCAGGCGTCTTGGTAACAACAAAAAAAATTGTATAATCTAAAAAAGTGCAATAAAAATAAGTGGTGAAAATGTGGCAACAGGCATTATTTGTGATAGATCAGCTTTTCCATCTATTGTCGCGTGTGTCAGTTGTCCACTTTTGTCATCACTATGCCTGATCATCAGAAAAACCTCAATGTACATATTTGGGCATCGTGGTTGTGTCTCACCCTAGCTTGGTTATCATTGTGCATACTCACAATAAATGGTTAGTTTTTCATTGGGGGAAAAATCCTAAACTCACTGAGCGCAACTTGATTTGGGCCTAAAACAACAGACAAACAATAGTCAGGCAATGCAACAAACACAATAATCATGATAAAAACTCAACACTGAACATCCATCACAAATTTTAAACATCAACCATCCAAATCAACAACAAAATCAGTGAAAACAAATCTAAATGGATGATACTCTTCTGAATCATGATTTAATCACTTTGGCATGAATGTTCAACTGTTGTATCTTGATTTTTGCTATCATTTCTCTGGAGCAACTCAAGGATGTCATGGACTAGAGAATTTATGATTAAGAATTATTTTTCTTTGTCTGTTGTTTGTGAGTTGATCATTACTACTATTCAAATTGTCATGGGACATGCTCTGCAAAGTATCATTGATGACATTTTGAATTTGCATAGGAAAACGATTAACTCTTCTTCTTTTTACGCAAGCAATACTCAGGTCATCTTGGTTCAATTATTCCTAGATGCTTGTATTAACTTGCAATATCAAAATTCCATGGAAGTTGTACTCAAGTCATCATGGTCTAATTATACCATCAATTTTTGTACTAAATTTCAACATATTAAAAGGCTCAATGATGATAACAAGCACAACAAATTGGCTGACAAAATGACAACATTGCATATATAGATTTGCATGGTTAAGATAGATTACATCCATATTAGTTTTGCATTTGCATTATAGGTTTTTCTAAGGCTAGAAATTTTTAAAATGACTTTATCTCTCTCATCAATAGATTGAGTACACTTGACATTAACAAAAACAAAATCATTTACATGTAGTTGCATAAGCATTATCATATCATGCATACATTAGGAAAGCATTATCATCATACATCCATCCATGCATTAGATCATATATTTTCATTAGAAAAATATGAAAATAAAGTGCATTACATTTCATTTGCATAATCGCATTCATATCATATAGCATAAAGGCATCATCCATAAAGCATATAGAATCATAAACCATGCATCATTATTTCATCATTGCATCCATATGCATAATCATGGCATAATCATATAAACATCACATAGCATATAGAACAGAAATTAAATGCATCCATCATAAGCATCCATCATACAATCATATAGACAACATATAGCTCAATAAGTATCGACTGCATCTCATATATAATCTCAACACAAATGTCAAATCTACAATGATATCATAAAATGAGGAGAGATACATCATCAAAAAATGGAAAAATGATCATCATGTCTCTGACTGAATCAAAGTATACATCATTAAGTCTCAAATACATCAAATGTGAACATCAAAGCTATGTGTTGCTCCCCCTAGACAATGTTGGCCTAACTGAACCTCCTGCTACACCACCCAAGGGACCTACACCTGGATCTCAGGGAGGTGGCCCAGTCACACCTCTGTTGGTCATCCATGAGTAGCTCTAACTTGATTTGGCACTAGCCAACTGCGCATAACTGACATGCTGCTCTACAAGAACTACCTCATGATACCACAGCCTTTACTGGAAAAATGTTGTACCTCTCTAAGCATATCCGTTGAACTGGTCCCATCGGCAACCCATTGTAACCTCTCTGATAAGGCCTTTGCATGCTTGCATCTCTACCTCGAGGCATCTCTCTCTACTAGGAGAGTAGTAATATATGCATGTGCCTGTGTCTATGCCTGTGCATGTATATGTGCGCTGGTCTATGACAGTTGTGCTTGTAAAGTCTATACTTTTGTCTATAAAGCATCTATCTGGGCCTATTGCTGATGGGAGGGAAAACAAATCTAAATCTGTTGTGGTCCTGCAGACACCATGGATCTCCTCATCTGAGCCACTCTCACATCAATTACTGGTCCACCACCTCCATCACCCTCATCTCCACCACCTCCACCATCTTTGTCTCCTCCATCTCCATCCCCTCCATCACCGCCATCTAGCTCCTCCCCATCCCCATCTCCTACAGTTCTCCTCTATCTAGGGGCATGAGGTGTCACCCTCTCATCATCATCCATGGTTGGTATTGGCTCCTCTGGGTTGGATATCCTCGAAAACAAATGTGTAAAGAAATAATGAGCGTAATCATCAATCATCAAAGTATATACAATCTCTGGATGATAATCCCATATCCGTGGTTGTAACCCAGAGTACTCCTAACAAGTTGCATCATAAGATAACACAAGTCCCCACTCTGGAATATCTTGTCACCTCTGCACATACAAGGCAACTCCCTGGGGCACAATCTGAACTCTGTCATACTACCAAAACACCCTCATGATTAGGAATCACTCGATAACATACGGTGTTTGTCTAATCAATTATTTGGAAGTGAAAATTATGGCATCTCAATATCGTCCTCTGGCCACTGCTCATAATCCAAATATGTCCTCCATGTAACTGTCTCTAGATCATCTAACACTCACCGCCAGTACTAGAATTTTCCCATCTTGGGCTAGACAACTAGACCTATATACCCAAAAACATAGGGCCTCCCAATAGGAAAGTATTTGTCTGCAACAGGTTGCATGACAACTATGTGCTCCCACGCCCAAATCTACAGCAATGTCACCCCAACTGATAGACTAGCCGCTCCAAGGTAGACCACCTGATGCAAATCATGATATAAGTGTGCCAGCATGCAGGAACCCCATGTGTATCTGGTCCCCTATGTAATCATGCTCTCCAGTATCCAACCCTAGCCAACTGAGAGTACCTTCGACCTACGGTCGAGACATAGAAAACCTCCAATGAATCCAGCTAGAATGAAAGGTAGTGGTTGATATAATGCAACCATCTCTCACCATGGGATCTCATATCCGCTAACCTCATCATCATGGAAAATCCTTCACAATGCATCAGTCCCACCCTGCTCTGTGTGGTCATAAACCACTAGCTCACCAACAACCAAAATCCCCAAGATACGATATACATCCTCTGGCGTGACTGTCATCTCACTAGTGGCTAAGTGAAAGGTGTTGTGGTCACTATGCCACCTCTCAGCCAAAGCAATCAAAAGTCCCCTATTGATCTTATACTAGGGCATATCCATCAGAGAATTCAACCCGCATCATGAAATCACATCTAAATCAGCCTGCACCAGTTGTGGAATCATTTCCCAAGATTGGAGAACCCTAAAATTCTCCTATAATCATAACATATCATAAATCAGCAATTCTATCAATCAATCTATCAATCTAATCAACTCTAATGATATTTTGATCAAATCTAGTGAGCGTATATCATTGATCCTCACCTATCATGAGGTCAATCATCATTATCCTATCATTGATTCTCACCTATCATGAGATCAATCATCAACTATCATATCGAACATCATCAAATCAACAGCTGACACGATCATCAAACATTGAAAGCAAGGAGAACAATCAAAATTTCATCATTCTGGTGTAAATGCGCTAAAACAGTGCTTTTATGCACTAAAAACATGGATGCACTAAAAACATGGATGCGCTAGAAAACTTCATAAATGCACTAAAATAGGGTCTCAAAGCGGTAAAACCTTATATGCGCTAAAACAACTACCATATGCACAATTTTGTGCCATCCATGCGTCAAAACACTCTATGCGCTACAAAATTCTATGGATGCACTGATAAAATCAACCTATGTGCAAAATCATTATATGTGCTAAAACATTTACCAAATGCGCTAAAATTTGACATCAATGTGCTAAAGGTCCATATGCGCTACCACAATCAATAAATGCACTAAACCTAGGCACACATGCGCTGAAAAACCCTATGCACTAAAACAGTAACTCAATGCGCTATATCGGATGACTAATGCGCTAAAACGCAAAATACAGAATTCAACCACATAAAAAAATGTGGGAAAACGCATTTCAAATTTCAACAAGAGGTTTCCCGAGGTACGTACCGGAGGTCTATATGTGGTCGGTCGGTTGTGGTGTCGAACTCGCTCGAATCGGTGGGTTTGGAACAGGATCACCATTTTGCTCAAACTTCCTCAATCACCTCAATCTCCAAAGTGAAAATGATTTCAAATGAGCTTCTTTTCATCTTTTTAACTTTTAAAAGGGGTAATTAAGTGGGATTGTTTTTTTTTTTAAACGAGGGCATCAATTAATCAAATATGGTAGGATCAATATCATTTATTGGGAGATAAATCATTTCAGCATCATAACATTTGGAAATCATTAGAAAATCATCAGAAAATCTTAAAAATCATCAAAAATTCAAAATCTAAAAATTTGAAAATTTCTCGATTTATCTCCTAAGGGCATACTTTCGTGTCATCCTTGAAAATTAAGCGTCTAGGGCATGTCGAAATTTTTATAAGCAAAATTTTCTTTGAAGCAATGTGTCACAAACACATCACTTCAAAGAGGGGAAAAATGTATACACCTAAAATTGGTCTAGAGAAAATTAATTAAATACAATTTATTTAATTAATAAATCTTTAATTCTTCTACTTATAAATAAATCGACAAATTTATTTATATAGTTCACTTTCTTAAATTCTTCTTATTCTAAATCATTTTCTTCATGTTTTAATTAAATAAACAACTTTAATTAGTTTGTTTTATTTAATTAAGTCCCTTTTATTAAATTCAAATTTTAAATTTGAATTTAGTCACATTTCTACTAACTTCTCATCTTCCACCTTATCATGTGTCTCATGAAATTAAATATTCTTAATATTTA
>VDFB02345594.1:0-15132 GCA_007258455.2 Sequoia sempervirens | reverse complement strand
AAAAAAACTCTTGATTGAATTAAATCTTCAAAAAACTCTTTAAAAAAAATTAAATAACTCCTTTAGATTAAGATATTAAAAATAAAATAAAAAATGACGAAATTAAATTATTTAAATTTAGAAAAAATAAGTACCTTTGATTAGAGAAAAAACTACCTAAATTATCAAATAATATTTATAATATTATTTTTGAAAAATTAATCAAGAATATTAAAGTAATATTCTAGTAAATTTTAATATATTAAATAAACTTTAAAATTAGTATTAAAAAAAAATTAATTAAAAACTTTAAAACCTTTATTAAAAAGTTAATATATAAAAACACTTAAAAGATATAGGAATCTTTAAAAAACCTTGCATATCTTTTTTAAAATATAAAGCGTTGCATATGAAAATGAATAAATGAAAAAAGTAAAAGCTTGAAGACACGACTTTTTAAAAAATAAATTGAATGCAAATTATTTCAAAGAAAATGCGTGAGCAGGAAAAGCGAAATGGGCAGGTAAAAGTAATTTAGATTTTAGTAAAAAAGTGAATAAACTTAGAAACAAACACTCGCAAGATTAAAATGCCTTTAAAAAGTCGGTGAAAAGAGAAAGGGCAGGCGAAACTTATTTTTAAAAATTTAGGTTTTAAAATGAAAGATATATTTCTCACAGCTGGGCAGAAACGCATGGAGCTACAAGGAAGACCACCGATCACAGAAGGAAGGGAGTGACCTGCAAACGCATGGAGCTACAAGGAATACCACCGATCACAGAAGGGAGTGACCTACAGCCACTAAAAGGGTGAATTTATAGAGAAAAAAAATGATGAAAAAGAAGTGAATGTATTATTATTCTTATTAAAAGGATTGAAATGTATGCAGGGTTGAAAATAAGAATAGGGTTTAATAACATGTAGAAATAAAAAGAAGAGGAATAATTTATTTGATTTTTTAAAAATTAAATTAGAGTTTTTTACTATTATTTTTTTGAAAAAGATTTGACACAGGGGCCAAGCCCTAATTAAGATCAGAAAAAAAACAGATTATATTTATCTATGAAGATTAAAATTTTAGATTTAAAAAAAATAGAAAGATTGCAGATATGATATATATTTTTTTAACAAAGATTGAAATTTTTAAAATCAAGTTAGAGCCCACAAAAAAAAATTGATTTTTTAAAGAAAATTGAACATGCAAATATAGAGAATTTTTTACAAATTTGCAAAAAAGTAGATTAGCCTTTTTTCTAAAAAGAATTTTTGACCTAGGGTTAGATCCCTAAAAAAAAGATTTTTTATAAAATGTAAAATATAGTGCTTTTTTACATATTTAGCCTAATATTGTAAAAAAGATTATAGATCTAAAAAAATTTGAAATATAACCTCTTTATTGAGGGTTTCTAAAAAAAATTCAAAGGATTAAATATGCATGCAAAACAAATAGATTTGAACTTTTAAATAAGGGACTTATAAATCTTTAAATAAGAAATTCTGCACATGGGTTAGAAAAAAAATAAATGATTTTTTACAGATCTAATATGTAGATTTGTATAAACTATAAAAATAAATAAAATTTAAATTGAAAATTGAAAAATAAGATAAACCCTTATTGGGTTTTCTAAAAGCTTGCAAAATATATAAATAGATTTAAGAACAAATTATTTAAAATTTGAACAATAGGAGACTAAGATTCATGCACAAAAAAAAGGTTAGAAGACAAAAAAAACAACCAAGATTAGGCACTAGCTCTTCTTCTCTTTGAGAGTGTCTCCAATGGTGTGCTGAAAAATCTGGTAAACCTTCAACAATGCAGCTCACAAAATATTAGTAATACCAAGCTCTGATACCATGAAAGGAAATAAAAAAGAGCAATGGAAAGTACTAATAAAGAGCAATTGTTTGAAGGAAAGAGATTACCAAATAAATTGAAGTAGCCAAACCAAGCACCACCAAAGCAAGAGAGACACAAGGATTTGTTAAGGGGAAAAAACAAGAAAAAACCCCAATATTATGAATGGAGGCAAAATGCCTAAAGAATAATACAAAGAGAGAGAGTTTCAGCCTTAGCTTGCTTGCATGAGTCTTGAAGAATGAGATGAGAGGCACCTCAATAAGTAGAGGTGAGAAGAAGGAGTTAGAATGTAACTCCCAACTCAATGAATGCCACCATTCATCTATGTGTGTGCAAAGTGTCACCTCTTAAGGAGGTTATTACAAATATTCCTTATTAAAGGAATTAAAAATAAGCCATCCTCACACATGTGTGAGATGACAAAAAGACAAAAGACTTGTAGGGATTCCTTTGGAATATTCCTACAAGTTAATATTCCTACAAAGTGGTATGATTTCAAATTTCAATGTGTACCCTTATATATGGGAATTGAGATAAACAATGACACAAACAATAATGAAATCAAATTGATTGCTTTCCAAATTCATATTCATGAAAATGTAAGCATTTTTTCAAGTCAATAGGCATCTTGGATAAAGATAACTCTCGCATTGCTCATATACACTAATAGTATTAGTTAGTTAAATTATTAAATTATATTTTGTATTTGTATTATATGTTGAATTGTTAAAAAGATAAAAAATCTTAATACTAAATATATAGGAAAAATGGTTAAAAAAATTACATATTTTTCAAAAATAAAAATATTAATATCTTTCTACTTCTCTCTCTCTCTCTCTCCCTCTCTCTATATCCTCTTACAGGACTATCTTCCATATCTCTCTCTCTCTCTATATATATATATCCCCCTCTACTCTCTATCTCTATATATTTATTTCTCTCTCCCATCTATCTCTCTCTATATCTCTATTCCATATTTTTATCCCTTTGCCCTCTCTCTTATCTCTATATTCATCTCTACTCCTATCTATAGGAGAGATAATAATAAAGGTGAAGCATTGGACCTTCCCAAAGATCCAACAATCTCAACACTACTCCCAACTATTTTGAGCATTTAAGTACATGTATGCTAGATTAGGAGGCATGTGTCAAAGCTCATATTTATTGATGCAAAATAGGTCCAAAGTCACAAATTTGAGGTCGAGTTAGTTATAGTTTTGTAGAAAATTTCAAATGCCACATAGAGCAAAGATATTCTAGTTTTTTAGGAAGATCATGTCATCAAATTTGGCACTTCATCAACATTTGTATCTTCATCAACATTAACAAAAGCAAAGGTATGTACTTAAATCCCTTGCATTTAAATTTTTCTAGATATATAAATATTTTAATATTTTCCCTCAAATCCATAATATATATACTAGTGTGTATTTATTTATTGCAATAAACAATTAACCTAAGTAACACATTAAGAATTCTAAGGATTTGTGCTTGGAAAAAATGCATAACAAATTTATTTGTTGGATGTCTTGTTGTCTAGTTTAGAAAAGCTCAAAATATGAATAGTATTTGAAGGCCATATATTATGGTAGCTTACAATGCAAAAGAAGGAAGGAAATCTATTACCAATTTTAATCTACAATTTAATACCATATGAAAAATCACATGTAGTATTATCTACAACTAATTCTTGACATATTAATTTTATAAAATACACTTGTACCATACAATAAACTTCTCCCAAGAAAGAAACCCTAAGTGAACATTAATTGAACCCTAATTGTAGATTCATAACTCTAATCATAACCCTAAGGGAACACTTATTGAACAGTAGTCCTAATTGTACCATAACCCTAACTTTGAACTATAGTTGAACTCTAATCCTAACCCTAACACTAGTTCTTATCCTAATTGAACCTTAACCCCAACCCTAATCTAGTTAACTTTCTTTATAAAATTGTAGCAAGCCCATCTATACTTGGAGATTTATCCTTTTTATATATTCTAATATCCTTTACAATCTCATCCTTAGAGATATCTCTAGTAGGCCAATCATTGTCTTCCTCTTTCATTTTCCTAGGGATGACTTGTGCACAATGATCTTGGGATCTTTTATAGTCCATATTGCTATCTTCAACAAAGAAAATATTTTAATAGAAAGATTGAAATTCATTTATAACCAAAGAAAGACCATTTATATGTTGATTATTCACCTAGATTGATCCAATTTCTTCCCTAGCATTTTTATCCTTTATATAATTAAAGAAGAAATCAAAGCCTTTACCTCCATTTTTTAGCCAATTTATTTTAGCCCTAACTTTTAAACCATGAATCTTCTTAATTTACAATTTTCTCAAATTATGCTTGAATCTCACCAACTCCTCATTCAAGAACTCATGCAATTGAGATTAGATGGAGATAAAATCTTAGTGAAGCAATTCTTTGACCTCCTTCCATCAAAGGCTCTTTTTTTTGCACAACCTAGAATAGGGACCTTGAGTTGGTAACATTGGAATCCTATTTTTCAATTGATAGCAAAGAATTTTTTTAGCAAGATCCTATCAATTAATTTTTTTAGCAAATATTAACTTCTTATATTAAAAATAATTTAAATATTTTAACACATGCATTAGATGGACCTTTGGTTTTTGATGATTTAGAGATGTTATGTGTTGATAATTGTGTGATTGAAAGGTTTAACAAATATAAGTCATTTGGAAAAGCCTATGAAATCTAGGTTGAGCAAGTGATTAGATATGGACTCTTTTGCATTGAAAGAGGTGTAATATTATATAAGGAAATTGAGGGAAAAAAGGAACTAAATAATGATCTCCAAACACTCCAGGAAATAAGAATCTATCCAGAATCCTATAATAATATATATATATATATATATACATATATATATATATATATATATATATATATATATATATATATATATATATATATATATATTGACACAAATAATAATAACCAAAACAAAAAAAAATCCCTACATTTTATTTTAAATGTTTGATATATGTTATTCAGTACATATTTTTTAAATTTTGTATGCTTTTGGTGGAGTTACCATTGGAAGGAGAATATAATTGTAAACTATATATATTTTAAGTAAATCTATATCTTTTAGTATTTAAAATTACTTAAATAGTTTCCTCATTGATATCTTGTTTACTTTTAACATACACCATAATAGAAGTTCACATGCACATCAATCTTAGAGAAAAAATATTTATTCATGCCCTTTTCATTACTATTTTTGGTAAACTTTGAATAGATTGTCCTTTGTTCAATAACAAGTCTACAAGTGGGATATTCTTGTGTGAATTAATCTCATGACATTACCCTACCTTGCATAAGATCTACTAGTGCAAACTTGACGTAGTAATTATCAACCCTACACATTTAAAATTTAAATTCAATTTAAATCTTGATAGCACCCTCCTACTAATCATTGTGAGCTTACCTAATGCATGTTTATCTTGATTTGCATGTTGTATTTTACTTTTAAAAAATCATTTAAGCATTTAAAATGATCAAAGATTATTAGGACAATGGGGATTTATCAAAAGAACATTTTCATTGAGAGAAAGGTAATAACATTTTCTCATAACATATATCATCATGCCTCTAATCATTATTCCTATGTCATGGAATTGGTTTGATTAGGGCTCTAATTGAGGAGAACAGAATCCTCACAATTTAACACATTCCCTAAAAATGTTACTAAACACTTTCTATCTATATTGAGGTTCAAATATTAGAAGATCAACACAACTAAATTCTAAACATCAATTATTTGCTAGTTGATTCTTATGGTATAGATTTATATTTGCACACTAGTTCAGTTTCTTAGACATGGATATGAACCAAAGCAATACTTTGAGACATTTATTGACCATCTAGGGATCTAAATGAAGATAACACAAGCCTCACAATTTAGTAGATTTTGTAATACTATGTATATTCACTCTTATTATATTAATATATAAATATATAGGCTTACTACCTTTGCTTTAAAAAAATGATGTTTGAACATTGTCAATCCATAATGTGCGTAAATGCTTTTCAAGATAAAAATCAATTCCAAAAATTATTTTTTTACTAGTTGATTATTGGAATTATAGATTGAAGCTTGTAGACTAGTTTTATTTTGTACACATATTTGAACCAAAGAAAAGAACACTTAATTCACATATTTAAAAGCATTTATAAAATCAAGTCCAAAACCTCTTTTAACACTTCAAATAATCAACATCTATGTCTCAAAAACATCACAGCATTTAATTCATTTAATTTAAATATCAATCATCTAATATAAAAATATTATTTTTAAATAAAAAATAATAAACATTTTTTCATTAAAATAAACAATTAAAATATACTCACATTAATAAATATTATAAATAAGATATAATCTTTTAAAAAAAAGTTATTATTAAAGTTATAAGAAAGATAAATCTTTTCTATTTCCTAACAAAGAAAATGAACCGATACTTCGTAATATAAAAAGAACACTCACCACAATTCATGTAATGAAATGAATGTGTGATTAAGACTAAATCCCCCAATCCAATGATCGAGCAAAGTGGAAATGGAAAACATGGACAGCTATGGAAGGAGAACGGGAATGGGAATGGCAAGTGTAAACTGCACGGTGGAGTACTACGGAAATATAGATTTGAAATGGTGCAGTTAAAGAAATGCTATAGAAATGAGAGAGAGGTTGGGTTAAGAGGGCCCCACATGGTGCCAGACATCTAAGGGAGTGTACCCTTAGAGTGTGCTGGTTAAGCCCGACCCTCATATAATACCTTGCATTATGGAGCTCAATTCTCTGATATATTAAGTTACTTATCAAATCCTTTGTAAATAATTGTAAACTTATGACTCCATTTAAGCATTTAATTGATTTTCTTGAATCAAAGCAAAAACATAGACACATAATTGAACAAATTCTCAAAAGAAGAATGACAACTTCATTAACATTTCATTCAAAATTCACTCAAATCCACATAAGGAGAGAAAATATATTAGAATTATACGTTTATTCATGCTTATAAGTCATATATACATACAATTTAAGATAATTTGCATATATTCATCCAAAACTCAAAACATGCTATCTATTCTATTCCGTCTCCGCTAGGTTTTAATAGCCAATGGCACCACATATATCACTTCCTCATCGAGGACATATATCTTCTACCCATATATTCAACTCAAACATAGCCAGAGCTTTCATCAGCTTCTCTTCCCCTACAAATGAGCCTTTGAATTCCCTTTATATGACAAGGGAGCAAATGAAGCTCAGCTCAAATGCACTCTCACCCACAACCTCATTTGAACAAAAATTCCATTGCATTTGAATTTCATTTCAAAACTTCGCTCACATTGAATTCCCAAAACATTTATAGTGCATGGACCGTATCGAAAGAATAGGGAACACAAATGTCATCAAAATCCCCTTGTCGCTATCATCCACACAAAAAAAAACCAGGGTAAACCAAATCTGCTATGAAGGCAATTCACAACAACTTTTATTTACTCAAGCACTTCTACCAAACACTAGACTCTTTGGTAGAGTACACACCTCGCTTCTAGTTTGCCCAATATGGTAGACTCTCAGCCTCATCTTCTTTCTTGTCCTTGCCCAATACGGTTCGAGTCGGTCCGCTTGGGGTTTTAATTTGAACAAAATCTCCATTGCATTTGAATTTCATTTCAAAACTTCCCACACGTTGAATCTGTAAAACATATATAGTGCATGGAATGGGGTGGTGTAAAAGAATAGGGGAACACAAATTGTCATCAAAATCCCCTTGTCACTATCCACGCAAAAAAACCAGGAAACCAAATTGCCACGAAGGCACCATAGCAACTTCTTATTTAGCCACCACCCTACCCTTACCAACACTCAGACCCTGGTATACACACCCGCTTCTAGTTGTTGCCTAATACGGTAGACTCTCAACCTCGTCTTCTTTCTTGTCCTTTCCCAATATGGTTCAAGTCGGTCCGCTTGGAGTTTTAACAACCAATGGCACCACAACTATCTCTTCTTCATTAGAGAACAAACCATGATTGAAGAGAGGTAAATACTGATAGTAGTCTGAGTTAGTCTTGGTTACATCATCAGAAGTGTTGCTCGTAAAGTCAATGGGCGAGTGTTGGCATCCAGAGGAGCCATGCCCATACCTTATTTTCATACCAACACTAGTAATGGAGCACACCACCGACTGCTTGCCTTTTTCATCTACTAGTTGAGCAGCAACATCCTAGAATTGTAACCTTCTACTGCATCTAGTGGGCACAAGCCTAGGCTTGTCAACCAAAGTACCTTCCTGAATAGCAGGACCGAGCTTTTTGTATTCAAACGACTGCATCTCCCATCGACTACTTCATTTTTCTCTGGCTACAAGCACCTTCAAACTTGATTAGACTCAACCCACAAAGTGCTCTAACTGCTACAAGAATGACACTATTAGTAGTTAATTCCTCTTCTATTTATTGTGCGAGGTAATGGCAACCTTCATCAATGCTTAGTAAAAATGCATGTGCCAACATGGCAATTTGGTGGCGTATGTACTGTCACCATTTAACTAGAGCTACATGAGAATCCAAAGATCACCCTTCATGATTGCCAACAACATCTTCACACAGATTGAGATCGACGTGACTACACAAGCAAGGAATAATTCATTAATGCTTCACCAACCTCCATCTTCCTCTTGCCAGCTAGCAGGGAACAACAGAGATTTACATTAGCTTTTAATCTTTGTTGTCAATCTAAAACCATGGGTTATGAGCTCAATATATTGGGCCCCACATTCCATACAAGACACACATCTTCCTTTTGCTGACCTCGCGCCAAAAAATAGGGCGACACCTTAGGTCTGCGAGTTGGCGGGGTATGATTGAGATCTTCTCCCATATCTTCGAATCTAGAAAACTTACACATTGCACAGTTAGTATTTAATGAAAAGCTTTGGCTAAGTCGTCGGCGACATGACCACTAGATTTAATGGCTTAGGCTTACGTCACCAGATTAAAATTAAAACCAAACTTTGATTTTAATGCTTTATTTCCTCCACAGGGTATTATTTCCTAAGTCTCAGTTGGACCCATTGAATTCTTATCCCAACCCTAACAAGAACAAATGATTAAGCTAAGGATTGTATTTGTTGTTATAACTTTAGTTCTAGAGAATTCTTAATTACCAATTCTTATTTATGCATTTGTATATGAATCCAATTGAATGCATTTCCATATCATTATGGAAAATTTTATTATTGCAACCCTAACTCTAACACTAATTAAACCTTGAACCTAACCTGATTGAACTCATATTATAACCCTAACTCTAACACTAATTGAACTGTAATCATAACCCTAATTGTATCAAAATCCTAGAGAACTCTAATTGAACCCTAACCCTAAAATAGACAATAACCCTTACCTTTAATTGAATCTCTAACTGCAATCCTAGCCTCTAATTTAAGACTCATTAACCTTAACTCCTGACCTTACTAAAACCCTTATTGAATTATATCCTAATTGATCCTAACCCAAATTGAATACTAATTGAACCTTTAACCCCAGGAATAGCAACCTTTACTAAACCTAACCATAATCCTATTTGAATTTTGACCTAATCATAACCATAATCCAACCCCACCTTAATTTCGAACCCTAAACCCTAAACATGAGTTCCAATTTAAGTTTAAGGTTCAAATAGGGTTAGACTTTTAATTAAACATAGGTATAGGATCTCATTAGGGATTAGGCTGGGATTGGGGTAAAAGATTAAGGTCTCATGATAGAGCTTCTAGGCTAGTGCTAGAGTTCAATCAAAAGGGCTAGTATTAGGTTAGGGTTATGGGTTCAATTAGGGCTCTCATTAACGTTAGTTTTGTGAACTCATACATGTTTAGGGCTGACATAAAATCAGAAGCTAGGGCTCCAGTTAATTAGTGCTAGCTCTTTAGGGCTAGTTATGGCTATACTTATAACCAATGTTAGCATTGGGATTAGATCTCTATCACTTTAATTTCAAACAATCTTCTATAAATTCATTCAATTTTTTGAAATTATATAATTTAAAAAATATTTTCAAATTTACCCATGCCGATATATGAGAGATATAGAAAATCTAAACTCTATAAAATTTATAGTTAACTTTACATTGTGTAAGTTATGAATGTTATAATATAACAAGAGCTGTAGAGCAGTGAAGTTCCTGCCATAAAGTTTTAGAATAGTTTTGTTTGTATTTGTTGTGTATTGCAAAAGACTTGGATCAAACATCATAAATCTCAATTGAACCCATATGCTCATTTTGTTGATTGTAGAGTAGTGGAGAAAAGCATTGCAATATTCATTAGACCAAGACCACAAGGTAGGGGATTAATTGATGAAGTTATTATTGAATTCTCTTCATAGGAAACATGACCAACTAATTGGTATTTTCTTTTAGCACTAGGATCATACAAAAGTAGAAGCAATAGTTTTAATTTGCTATATATATATATTTATTCAAGGGGTAAACGCTTTTGACCAGAGCTATAAACCGGATACAACCATTCAACAATACCACCCCAACGGGGTTTGAACCTTTGTGGAAAGAACAACAATGCCACCTATAAACCAACACACCATGCCAATACTGGCTTAATTTGCTATATATTAACCATGTTTTACTTACAAACTTTTTTTGAAAAAGGAAGTTAGAAGGTGTCATACCTCTACTGCATTTAATCCAAGATCAATTAGTATTGCACCAGGTTTCAACCAATCACCATGAACCAAATTTGGCTCACCTACTATCTAGAATCACAACTACGTACTATAGACTCATCACTGTGTGAACTGATGTTTATCTAGGGTATTAAAGTAAGCCTAATTGAACCATAACTGTAACTTGAACTTGATTCTAATCATAACACTAATTTAATGCCAACCCTAACCCTAATTGAACTCGAACCCTGACTCTAATTGAACCTTGTTGTTGGGGTTAAATTAGGGTTCAATTAGCATTCTAGTTAAACCCCAATTGTAAGATTAACCAAAATAAGCCTAAATAAACCCTAACTATAACTTGAACTTGACCCTAATCATAACACTAATTAAATTCTATCCCTAACTAGGTAATTGAACCCTAATTCCAACCATAAACCTACTTGTTAAACCCTAACCCTAACTCTTATTGAACCTTATTTTTAGGTTTCAATTAGGGTTTAATTAGCATTCTAGGATGGAGATTAAGGTTAGGTTAGGGTTAGAGTTCTGAATATCTTAATATTAGCTTATAGATTTGACCCTAACTATAATCATAATTGAATCCTAACCCTAAGCCTAATTAAACTCTAATTCTAACCCTAACACTAACCATAATTAAATTCTCACTCTAACCCTAACCGTAATTAAATCCTATTGTTAGGGTTGAATTAGGGTTAGGTTTAGGGTTCAGTTAGAGTTCTAGTATAAATCTTGGGGTTAAGGTTATTTATTTCTTGATATTAGTTTATAAATTATATTAATTATTCAATATAAATAAATTAAATAAAACTACATCCTATCTAATGTATACATCTGTAAAGGTTTGATTTGGTGTATGCGGGGATTATTTGCAATGCATTGGTATACTGGTTGATCATTCAACTATATTTAATATAATTAAATAAAACTAAATATTATTTTCAAAATAATTCACCAATAAATAATTATAATTTGAGAATAAATTAAGAAATGAAAAAATATATAAAATAACCTTTTTTATTTCTTTGCATCCAAATGATTTCATTTTGTAAAATCATATTAAATTCCAACTTCAAAAAATCATAAAATATTTTACATGCTTATTTTTATATTTTTTAGTTGAATTGTGTTGTTCTTTAAGTTTGAATAACCAATCATAAAGCAAATAAATAATCAAATCAACACAATACCAATCTCAATGGGTTTGAACCTTGGGTGGCAAGAACAACAATGCAACCTTTAAAAACCATCACACACCATGCCAATATCAAAAGCCTTTATTTTTATATTTTTGAGTTGAATTGTGTTATTCTTTAAATTTGAATAACCAATCATAAAGCAAATAAATAATCAAATCAACACAATATTTAAAAACTTAAATTTCATTTTAAAATTAAACTAAATTCTATTTTCTAAAATTCATAGAATATTTATTACTTAATTATTAAATTCATAATTAATTAAATTATAATGATTATGTGATATAAATGAATTAAATATTAAATAGAAGTACATGATCCTTTAAAATAATTCAACAATCAAAGACTAAAATTTAAATTTAAAAGTATTCTTTATATTGTATTTTTTTCATTTGTACATACAAAATATAAAATACTTGAAGTTGATAAGTTTTAAATTTATTAATTATGATGATATCCAAAAACTAACAAGAGCTGCAGAGCATTGAAGTTCCTGCCAAATGTGCAAGAATAGTCATGTTTTTATTTGTTGTGTCTACTATGTTTTAGCAACAATGTTGATATTATAACAACTTAATAATAATCTTGAAATTTTTCAAATGGTGACATGTAATACCGTAAACAATATCCAAAAATAAGACAGGTTGTTACAAATAAGAAACATGTATTGTCCTTTCAAAATTAACAATCTATGTATTCAGATCAAATACAATGAACAACCTGCATTGCTTATTATGAAATATAATGAACAACCACAAAACTATATTTCCAACAAGATGCAACATACAACACTTATTAATAGATGTTAGGATATCTTAACCCAAAGAACCTATCATAACCATGTAATCAAATTATGTGTGCCATAAGGATTGCCACTTTGAATGGCCTTCAGGTGGACAACAATTGAAGAGGAAGAGAGAATTCTCATCATTGACTTCCAAGAAGTTGAACGCTATTGAATTTTGTTCAAAATCTTGTGATTATCCATTTTCTCATAGAAACTACATTTCAATGTTGATTTTGAAAATGGTTTGAGAACACACATAACCCAAGGTGTTGGTGTCTACATTCCAAAAATGATTTAGGTTTCCATTATAATTAAAGCTTTAGTCGAGATAATGGTGAAGGATTGTGTACTACATGGAGGAAATAGAGGTTCAAATCTAGAGTAGAGTACATGCACCCTAGATGAACAATATTCAAGTTAAATTGAAAAAGATGCCCTTGCAAGTTGCCTCAAGTGAGGTCTCATACATGATATTGGTGTCTTGCTTGTCATTGGCTGAAAAATTATCCTTATTTTTCTTTATGCCCCATAATTCAAACCATAAAAATTCAAGTTTAACCAACACTCTTTCAACATCCAGTTTGCTTTTAGTCATCAACATTAAGATAGAACTTATGACACCATTAAGAGAGATAAATGTTCCGACCAAATTTGTATTACATCGAGTACAATAGTGGTGTACCATGTGAAAACTCTAGGTGTTAATAATAGTAATATCTAACCCCTTTTATAGATTATGCCATTCACCTAACAATATTTTTAGATTATGACATTCTCAATGGAGATTAGGCAATCTATTGATAGACATAATCAAGGATACTTATAAGCATGATATAATGATTTTACTCCAAATGAGAACAATGGCATGGGTACATTAGTTCACATCATCATTTGTGACATGCTCATCTAGGACTACATCAAAAACAAATTCATGCTTCTCTACATATACTGTCAAGTCCATCTAAAGGAAAAAAATTGTTTTAGTCATAATACAATGTTGTGGTCTCTAAGCTCAATGCTACTATAATTGCTTTCAAAATCTAGGGAAAACTAAGTTGCTCAAATTCACTATGTTATCCAATAGTTATAAATTTTTGAAACAATTTAAGGATGATCATGCTTGAGTTGTCAAAAGATAATATTTTGATAAGATTATAATATTGCATGATGTTATAGATTAAGAAGCATAATTGTACTTGTTGTGTAGCCAAAATTTTTTGAGGATGAGATAGTTTATTTTTTGTAGTTTAGAATGAACACATGTGGATGAAAGGAATTGAGAGGAATAGAAAGAGTTTGTTCAGGTAAACATAGTTACAAACAATCTGCATAGTTTGTCAGGTTTTCCTAATTGATAAGTAGGTATCTACTTGAATATTAACTTATAAGGTTGAAAGGAATTGAGATGAATATGCATAGCTAGTTATGCTTTCCTACTTAACAAGTAGAGGAATCAATTAAAAAAAATATTTCTTAAAAATCTATATTTGACTCAAATATTAAAATGCATATATTTAATTTTTATGTTCTTTGAAAATTAAAATTTGTTTTGAAGATAGTTTTTTTTCTAAAATAATTTTATGTGGCTCAAACCAATATTCTTATGAAAAGATCTTGAAGGAAATTATGTTTTTCTTATAAAAAAAAAATCTAATAATTAAAATAATTTTTCTTTATATTATTTCCTCTAAATTATTTGACTCAATCAATTTATTTACAATTTTTAAAATCATATACGTTTCATTACTTCAATAAATTAAAGTTTAATATTTTATGATAATATTTTTATTCAAATATTAATATAAAAAAGGGAATCATGTCAATTTTAATTTATATAGTTATAAATATATTACTAATTAATACATATATAAATATAATAACTATATATATATATATATATATATATATTAATTCAATATAAATATTTAAAATATATATTTACAGCGTGCATAAATCCATGGCAAGGCCAATGGCCTTGTTACTTTAAAAAAATTAATACAATTTTAATTTTATTATTAATTAATATTTATTTTCTTAAAAAAATTATAATATAATATAAAATATATATATTTGTCTTTACAAATATTTAAATTTATTATATATTTATATATATATTAAAATATTTAATATGAACATTTAAATTGGATATGAAAATTTAAACTTGGCTAAAACTAAACATTTTTTTTTAATTTAAATGAGAAGAAAAAAATCTTTAAATTTAGACTATTTATTTAATTAATATAATAAAGTTATTTATTTCCTTATTAATTATTAATTAGTTAACATTTTTTATTTCACAAACTAACATATAGTAATTAATATAAGTTGTAAATAGAAGGTGAATTATTTCTAAAACAAATATGATAGAATTTGTGATTGATTTAAATGATTAATTTATTAATATTAATTTCAATTTGATTTAAAAGTAATTACTGTTAATTTTAAAGTTGATTTTTAAAAATAATAAATATTTTATAAAAGTAATTAGTATTTACTCTAAATAATTATTGTAGTCTTAATTCATTTATTTTGCAAAACGTATCTTAGTA
>VDFB02345593.1:0-20215 GCA_007258455.2 Sequoia sempervirens | reverse complement strand
TGTGGTACATCCATGGTCAAGGTTCTATTTACTTGTAGCCTCTTGAAATAAAACTATCTCAAGTATGCATTTTTTTTCTTTCTTACTTTCCTTTCACAATTACATATGTTTTCTAATTGCAAATTTTGTATTAACTCAGTATGCAAGTTCAACAAGTTGTGAGTTATTCTACAACTGAACAGAATTGGTGTATGTACTCCTTTATCCACTCAATTAAGCACACATAGATGGCTTTGAAAAAAGTAGATAAGCTGATCTATGTGCTTTCCAACTTGCATCTCTTGTCACATAAGAAAACCAATTACAAGAAGGGAAAATGAGTAATTGGAACGTGAACCCTAAGTATGCCAACTTAGACATTTTTGTTGCAAAGATTGCCTTAGCCTCTTTAGATGAGGCAAAATCTACACATGAAATGGCTAGTGGAAGTGGCATTGCTGCTTCGTTTGATTCAAATGAACTAAATGTTGACCTTGATGTTCTTGATGAAGAGCAAAGTGAAAATTATTGATTGTAATTTTGTATTGATTTGACATATGAGATTGGATAAGTGAATTATGAATATTTTTATAATATTTTTAATATTATACATATGTATGCATATGTATGGTTGTGCAGCCTATACCCAACCATATCTAACCAAGGATAAAAATTTGTTGTATTTGCAAACTTGCACAAAATATCCAAACTTTAACTCAAACCAAAAAATTATGGTATAAGGATGTCTTTGAGGAGCACAAAGCTCTTCCTCCACATTGTGCAGTGCAACAAAAGATTGATTTAATTTCTAGATCCCCTCTTCCAAATAGCCCTTTCTATTGTAGATGCATTTGGGACAATGATGAAGTTCGATCCAAATTCAAGAGTTGATTGATGAAGGCAAGATTAAACCCAACTCTTCTCCATGTGGCAGTTCAATAGTCCTTGCTCCAAAGAAAGATGGCATGTGGTGCCTCTACATTGACTATCACGTGCTCAACAAGATAATAGTGAAGAATCGGTCTCCTCAACATATTGAAAGATATCAAGTATCAATTCATCCCAAAGATGTTTGGAAGACAACATTCAAAACCAAGGAGGGACTATACAAATAGATGGTTATGCCCTTCAGCCTCAACAACACACCAATGGCATTCATGTGCCTGATGAATGCCATCCTACAACCCTTCACAAACTCTTGTCATCATCTACAACACCTATGTGAAAAAACTAAATGCCATTGTTCAAGTTGTTAAGAAGTGGTGACACTACATTTTGGGTAAGAAACGATTCAATCATTCCAATCATAGGCCACTTCACTTTTTACACACAGTGTGCAAGCTACAGAATACATGCCACATTAAGCGGATAACATACCTATAGCAGCTTCATCTAGCGATCAAGCATAAGAAGAAGACAATAAGGGAGCAGATTGCCTTAGTAAACCTTCCATTCACGCCCTCATCATGGTATTGGACTCACACAACCACAACTTCAAAGACTAGGAGAACCTCTATTCAACAAATCAGAACTTCACACAGATCTATGCTGAATTCCCAAGAAAAACAAATTGGTGAATTTCATCTAGGTGACAATCTTCTTTTCAAGCTCGAACATCTTTCTATTCTTTAAGGTGTGCCTCTCTAATGACTTATTTTGAAGGTGCACTACACCAAGACAGCTAGACACTTCAATGTTACCAAGAATCTAGCAATGCTACAAGAGCATTTCTATTGGCCTTGCATGCATGCAAACATTAAATTCCATATCAAGTCCTACATTCCTTGTTGCATCAACAAGCCCACAAACAAGAAGCTTGGGTTTTAATGATTCTATATTTGTTGTACAAGACAAGTTTTCAAAAATGGCCATCATGGTTACTTGTAGGAAAAGCATCACAACATAGGAAATTGCATGCCTTTACTTCAGTCATGTGTGGGTACATTTTGGGAAACCTATATCTATTGTGTCTAATCATGCCCAAGATTTGTAAGTGATTTTGGCAATTCTAGTGGATGAGATTGGATACACTATTGGATCTATTTTACAGCCTTTCATTTGTACACAAATGGTCAATTGAAGGTGGTGAATTGTAAACTTCTACACCTATTGAACATCTACAATAGTGCACATCCAGGCACTTATAGGATGACAACTTACTATACATCCAACATGCTTATGATAGAGCTTTGCATAGTTCTGCAAGGCATAATCCTTTCCAAACATGTCTTGGGTTTTAGCTTGCAACACACCTTAACATATCTTACTAAGCACCAACACATTTGGAGTCACACACAAGAATGGGAAGCAAATAAAGCATAGAAATTTCTACAACATATTTGAAGTGTTCACCAACAGGTTAAGCAGATTCTCTAACACCAGCAACAAAAATAGAAAGAACTCCACAATGCACATCGCACACCTCACTCATTCAAGATCAATGACAAAGTCTAGTTGCATCTTTAGAAGGAAAGCTTCAAGGGTCCACACCAAAATATGAAACCTCTATGCTTTGGTCCTGTTGGCGTAACAACTAGCACCTTTGGAGTAAGAGTTGGTACGGACAGCTATGCACACTACGCAATGAGTGCTCTTCAAATTAGGAGGGGAAGCTCCCTCGTTGTGCTTGACAAAAATACTTGCAAAGGAAAATAAACTAAACTAAATCCTGTCTTTTTGTTTCAGCTGTAGAGGTACAAGACTTTCTTGTAATGTCCCCATTTTGGCCATACGCTCTTCTTTGACTGATAGCCTATTTCCGGAAATCTGTAGGTTGATCAAAAGTGAAATTAGGGTTTCCTTGTTTGGAGGTTTGTGGCATTTCTAGGTATTTACTATTTTTAGTAAATACTAATTTTGGCAGTGGTTCAGTTGTCAGCTTTCATTAAGTCTTGCTTCCAGCTCAGTTCTGCTTTTTGTTGGTTTTGAGGTGGCACTGTTGCAGTGACTGTTTTTTAGTAAGTCTAATTAGTGGCGTCATCGTAGTTCATTCATAGAATATGTTGTCATGGGTCTAGTTTGGCTTTGGGTTTGGTTTCCTTGTTTGAGTTTGAGACTTGATCAATTTTCATGTCTTGAAGTTGTACCCCAATACCTATAGAGCTTGATGACAAGTTGTTTTAAAAGAAAGAGACATAAAGGGATCAAGTGAGCATTTAATTATTTAATAAATGCTTTATTGTTTACAATATGAAATGGATGCCTAAAGGGGAAGTTGAATGATATTTTATTATTTCAAAAAGTTAAAGGCAAAAAGGTGGCGTCCTTTTTGGAAGTTGAAGTGATTCAACTTCTTGGAATTTGAAGAGTTCTTGTTGCTTCATTTGCCAACAAAAGCTTATATATTGCTGCTGTTTGAAGAGCTGATTATCCAATGTTTATGCTAATGTTATGCTGTCAAAATGACAACTTGTTTAATACTTCGAGGGATGCTTACCTCCTAGTTCCAATCCAATTTCGTGTTTGAAAGACAACACCTAGTTGGTCTTATTGCTGCTTCTCAATCAGACTAGCAGATTGTGCTTCAAAGTTGGTGAATTTTGGTGAGAATTTCAGTTTTAATGTTGCTGATGTATACACAGCTGAAGGTGTTTTTCATTTACAGCTTTTGATGTGAATTTATTTTGGTTATGGGTATTTGATCCTTGCAATTCTATGCTAATGGCGATCATATTTGGAGAATTTCAGAATTTAATTCCAAGTATTTGATTTTTAGCAAGAGAAATCGCCCCTCTTGAGGGCCGTACCATCTTGAGAGTGCTTTGGGATTCGTGCAAAATAATATCATGAGTTTTGATGCAGTTTTGTGGTTTGAGTTTGGGCGCCTATCCTCCAAAGAGACTTTGCATTTCGTTTCATTCAATTCAGAGGTATATTGAAGGAGTTGTGATCATTTTTATGAGTTTGCTGTTTGCTGATAGACATTTCCAGATTGCAGATTTTTATATCAGACTTGTTAGTTTTTGATATAATGCTGGTTTGAGTTTCAATTCTTCATCTTATATCATTGTAAATGTTAAAGGAAGTGATACTCTAACTGTTTAATGTTCTTGGAAGATTATCTATTCTATTTGCAGCTATTCTTATTCTTTGTAAAGCTAGTTAGTAGTACTAACAGCTCTTCCTTTACTTGCTGCAATTTTATATCTGTTTTACACTCCCACAATTGAGTGGTTGAGTTTTAGAATAAACTTATATCTTGTTTGTAATTTCCCCCCACGTTATAAGTGGTTGTGTGGACAGTATTCCCCCCACGTTAATAAGTGGAAGAGTGGATTTAAAGGCTGGCTTGCTGCCTAATAATTGTTGTAAACTCACCCACTGAATAAGTGGAGTATTCCCACCACTCTGTGGATGCCCGCCGCAGCGGATGAATTGTTTTAATTGTAATCTTTTCCCCCCACTGTTTGGTGGTAGTGAGGAAATGCTTTTCATGGCTGGTTATCCGCCTATCAGTTTCTAGTTTTCAAATTCAACACTCCGTCATATGTTAGCACCTCGCCCTCAGTGGGATCTTGAGTGCACATTCTTCACGTTGAGTAGTTTTCATTTCAAGTTCAGATTTCTATTTGGAGCTAACGCTAACCGAGTTGATTAAGTGCTGGTTATGTGTGTTAATTCATCGAAAAAAAATTGGTTAGCATATTTCATTTCTCGAAAACTATATACGTTGCAACTGAGTATTTTCTGGTTTTGCAGACTACTAACTACAACTATGCCAATTAATTAAAATCTATCCAATTTCCTCAAGAAAATAGAGCATGAGAAAACGGAGCAAGGTTTGACTATCAGACGATAAACGAGTATAGATTCTCAACTTGAAGGCAAGGTGGCACATCTATCAGCTCAATCTAAACACGTTTATTGGTAACAACATCACACGATAAACTGAATACGGATTCTCAACTTGAAGGCAAGGTGGCACAAATATCAGCTCAATCCGAATAAATTTATTGTTCACAACAACACACGATAACCAAGCGCAGATTCTCTACTTGAAGGCAAGGTGGCACAACTATCATCTCAATCTGAACAAGCTTATTGAACACAAAACAGATTTTATCTAACTAAGGAAAGAATTCACCATCACAATTGCATGAAACCCTATGTGGCATAACAATTCATCATAATAGTGAAAACGCATGAACAAATACAAAAAGAGCAATATTGAGGGCAAGGTAGGCGCAGCATATATTCCTCTCTCGTGCAAAAGTTATTTACAAATGAGCAAAAGCTCTTATTATATAGACATCGAAAGGTGTAGGGAACCCTAAAATCACCTCGAGTCAACTACAGTCTTGCAATGCATGCAAGATTTATTACTAAAACCTAATGAAGTAAACTATACAGTTAACTGGAAAGCTACCATCAGTTAACCGAAACATTTAACCTAAATGGACCATGTGCAAGCATGCACGTCCTTATTTAAAGCAAAGTTAACTGGACACTACCCTCAGTTAACTGGAAACCCTAACCCTAACTCCTGTGTAGATAATTCCAAGGAAGAGATAAGCATGTGTGAAGTCAGCAAGTGAACTCAAGACTGAAAGTCGAGTTAACTGCTGCTCATGACTCAACCCTCGAAATTAACTACAGGTTCCAACTGGCAGATCACTCCATGTCATCTCAGTCTAACACTTCGACCAAGAACTCATCAATCACTTTGTCTTCAGGCACTTTGATACTATCCAAAAGAACAATCCGCTTCTTCAGTTCTCTGCCACTTTCCTTGACCGTATGCATGCCTTCTCTAACATCTTCAGTCGCCTTTCTGAAACTAGCTGAAATGACTGAAATATTTTCCAACTTAGGCGCCATAGGATCTCCTTCAAGGTTATCACGAATCAGTTTTTCGAATTCAGCTTGTACTTTGTCCAATTCAACATACGTGCCATCTTGAAGAAGCTAATGACACGGAATCTGAACAACAAAACCACTGACAAGTGCAAGTACTCCAATCACATCATCTTTCAACGAAAACAAGTTGGCAGAGATCTTTTCACATATTTCCATTTTGAAAAGGTGTTGCTCTCTCCAAGTAAAAACTTTCTCTTGATCTTCATCAATCTCCAAGGCATCGTATGCAACAGACAACTGAGACACAAGAACACGATCCTTGGCTAAACTCTCTGCAACTGAAATCTCGAGCAACTGAACACCTTGACGAAGTTTATGTGCATCACTCCTCAACTGATACAAATCTGCAAGAAGAGGTTGACCTGTAGCAACCAAACTTTCAATCCAGTTGTCCAAAAGTCTACCATGACTAACCAACTGATCTAGCTTTCGTTGTTCTGCAAGTGTATTCTGAGGAAGAACAGGCGCTCTACTCGAATTTCCATGAACAAGATCAGAAATATATTGACGAAGTTGACTGTTTTCGGCCTTAAGTAGTGCCTTATCCTCTCCATCCTCCGTGATACGTTCTTCAAGATTATTGGTAACAATCTTAAGAAGAGTCACATCTGTCTCTCGTGTAGTCCTGCCAAGATTTTCCTTAGTAAAAGTAAAGTCACCAACTTCGACTTCATCTAGGCTCTTACCCTCTGGAGGAACAGCAACCTCTTTAACAATCTCTGATTCTGGAGTCTTCTCAATATGCACCTGTTTCTTGATTTTCTTGTTCGACCTTCTCTAATAAGGCTCACCGAACTCAGATAAATCAAGGTTATACGAAGGTTCTCGCCTCCGTCTCCCCAAAGACCTCTCGAGCCAACAAGACTGAACAATATCATCAATCCAAGGAGAGACTGTCCCTGATGTATCCACCTGTGGCGGTTCAGTTGTCTCTGATCCAACTCGAATTGGTATCTCAGTCTCTAAATCTATGTCAATAGGTTGTATATGCGGCGAACTAGGAGGTGAAACGTGAGGTTCAGCCTGAATGACTGTCTCTACTGGAATCTCAGGAACATTCTCAACTTGTTTCTGCTTCCTCTTACCAGTAGCTCTCTTCCCCGTATTTCAGCTGAGTCTAACTCCTTCAGGAGGAATCACAATAGCCTTTACCCGAGGTCTTGACCTAGAAGTAGAAGGCAACGAAGAAAACTTCTCTGGCGGCTCTGTCACAAGAACTGACTTACGCTTCCGCTTACTCTCCAAGAACTGTTTGCTGATCTTGATAACCAATTTAGAAACTTCCTCAATAGAATTATTCTCCTTAGCATACCAATCTGGTGAACGAAGTGGTTGCCGAGCAATTTGATCTCTGACAAATGAATTGAGAAGAACTTCTCCATCATCATCTGATAGACCATCAACATCCTCTGATAGATAATCAAAGAGCTGAGTGATGGTGAGTCTACAATAGTGACAACGACAAACCTCGAATTCATCTTCACAATTAGCCCAGAAATCTTCAAGTGCTGGCTTATGTGCAATCCCTTGCTCTAACTTGGTTGCATAATGACCCAAAGGATCATAAGAGCGCCTCTCAGTATGAGTTTTAAACTTGAATCTTTCTATCTCGGTTGACATGAGCTTGGCATCTGTTGCCGCATTGCATGTGAAAATCCCTAATGCAAATGGAAAAGTAGCTGCAGTCTTATGACGATTGCGAAGAAAGAAATGAACATGTTGCATCTGCCTAAGAAACTCCATGAAGATGATCTTGTCTGAAGCATACCTCGGCAACATCTGGGGCTCTCCAACATATCCATAAACCCGGATGTATGTGAAAGTAGGGAATTGGATAAACCAATCCGCCCAATTCTCCATCGCTGATTTTGCCTCGGCAGAAATACGAATGTGCATTTCGTTGTCAAGATCCCTAACTGTCCTCATAGAAAAGTGATCATTCACTGCTCGGAAATCTTGTTCAGACTGAGAGAACTCCAACTGAGGATAATACTCGTGAATACGTTGAACACCGAGAGTGCCATTAGTTTTAAGATGTTTGTAGCTGCCTTGGAATGCAACTAAGTAAACCAAGTAAGATATCATATGAAACTCATGAAACTTGAGAAAATTAGTAATCTGCTGATGTAGACAATCACTAAATTAACATAGCCCAGTCAAAATTTTTTGTGCCATCAAGAATTCTGGAAATAGGGTCAAACATCCATGAACGGAAAGTACTAGCATCCTCTTGACCTGTAACTCGATTGAGCAAAGTTATCAAAACAGCAACTTCATCCTTGAATTCACCACGGCCAACCTTCTTAGGCATGTTAGTCTTCTGAACCTTCAGCCATCTTTGAGCTACCTTTCTCTGTGAACGTTCTCGATCTCCATCCCATATCTTCTCACAGGCTTCAATAACCACAGTAAAGTTATCTGAACGCGGAGAGATATCAAAACATTTCTCTATATGTTTCGGTTTGAGACTGCAAACAACCCTCCCATCAACTGATCTGATTTGTCGTGAAGACGAGTCATAATGCTTGATACAAGCAAGAATGAACTCGAGATCAAAAATGGTAATAGGAATAGATGCCGCTGCCAACAATCCGGAACGTTCAAGATTCCTCAACGCATTGCTGCTAACACCCTCTAGACTACTTAGATTAACCACTGGACAAACATGATTCAGGTCTGTATCTGAAGTTTTGACAAAATTATGCGTAAGGGCAGATTTTGCCTTATAATCAATGAGATTGAACTGCATTTTGAAAATGAGAACTTTTGACTGTAAAGTCGAATATACTTGAAGAACTTTCTGGAAAAACTAAAAACCTAAGGCAGGAGAAATTTTCGAATTTTTTCTGAAATGTGGGTTTTGTGCAGAATCAAATTCTAAGACAACCCAGATAGCTTGATTCTCGAAAAAATGTGTTTCAGGCCCACATGCAAAGAAATTCTCGGAAAAAAGCACAGAGCTTCAGAATGAAGACTACGGGGCAATTTTCTCGAAAAAATCTAAGACGTGGGTTTTGCTGCAAATACTGAAGTATGCGAACCCAGATGATCAAACTCTGAAAATATGCTAAATTTCTTTGACATGCGAAGAAAGTACCTAAGATGAGAAATAGAAGAAATAAGACAGAAGATAGAAAGTTTTGCTTGTTCTGCTTCTGAAAATTTCGCCAATCTCCTTTAGGAATTTGATAAAACCTGCATGCAAAGTGAAAACAAAGTCTTGAATCTTCTTCCTCTGAACAATCCGAATCCGTTGCTATGAAGAACGCTGAATTCTAACACCTGTAGCACTTTTAACTTGCTGCTCGCTCAAGAAGAATGAATATTTCGAAGCTTGAGATGATGAAATAATGGACGCCAATGCTTGAATAAATAGATTTTCATCTTTGAAATTCACACAAAGCATCAAACCTTGAAAAATGGCGCTTGGCTTATGATTGGACCTCAAATTTTAGTTAACTGAAACTAAAATAAGCTAAATAAAGCATCATGCTTTAGGGCAACCTTATCAATCTTCAATTGCAAATTTATTTAAAGCCTCATGCGATTTTGACTTCAGTTGACAATCCTTGTTGAATTCGCCATCTTCACACTTCATTAAATTTACAATTAATAATTAAAGCTTCCCTTTTAGAACTGAAGTTGACAATGAAAATTCACCATCTTCATGCTTCATGCTTTAAATCTTAAAAATTCCAATTATGGCGTCCCTTTTGAGAACTGAAGTTAACAATCAAAGGTAAATGCGTCAACTTCACAAAGACTAAATTCATGCTTTAATTTAGCTATGGCATCCCTTTTGAAAACTTCAGTTAACAATGAATGAAGCGCCAACTTCACAAAGTCTTCACAATTTCAACCAAAATCGCCATGCATGCAAACTAAAGTTGATCTTCAAGCATAATCTTCAGTTAAGTGAACATGCAATCAAGTTAACTCAACATGCAAAGTTGTTAACTGGACATGCAAACTAGTTAACTCGACATGCGAACTGAAAGATCACTCAACATGCCAATATATGAACTGGAGATGACAACCCAGAAATCGTTCAGTCTAACTGAAGTCAGAACTCAAGTTAAGGCGCACCAGTCAACTTCTTTCGAAAACTCAACTTTGACCTCTTAAGGCGAATTCCAGACTTAGCCAATTTTCATGAAAATTTGGATTTGAACCTCTCTCGGGACCTCTGTTCATCCTCTGACACTGGCTGACTGACTCCATCGCTTGGCTGGATGACAGGTGCATCGCAAAGCAGGACAAAAACTGACCAAAAGATACCTTGAGACTGAACATCATAAAACTAACATCTGAAGGCTCAAAAATCCAAGCGCCCTTTTCAAGAACTGCTCTTTTTCTCAAACTTAGTCAAATTTTGACATCTGCATCTCGAACGGAGGGAAAAACAAATTCTTCATAACTTCTGATTAACCAATTTTCAAGACTAGATCACAGGTTCACTACGGAGCTGACTTCATTCTGCAATACAGCTGCAAAGGCACATTTCTCCAAAAAACGTCATCTGAGGGGTGAAAATCAAGGGCGCCTTTTTCAAAAGTTGCTCTTTTACTCCCAGAGATGGCCATTTTTGGAACTGACCAAAATAATACTAAAACTCTGACTGCAAGCTATTGAGTCATCCTCTGATCTGACAGAGACAGGCAACGGAAAGCTGAACGCAACACGGACAAATTGAATATCTGAGATCATCAAAAAGAAGGCATTAAAGGCTTGAAAAGCTCAGGCGCCTTTCTGAAAAAGTGCTCTTTTGCTCATTCCTTGATATTTTGACTAAGATTTGACCCTATGTTTGACCTCTGGCTCAGGCACTTCAGCAACTCAGATTCACCCACTGACGGATGCGTCGCGAAGCTTGAACAAATATGAGATAAACATCTTGAGTGGCATTTAGTCAAAAACCTTCATTTGACACCTCAAAAAGATGGGCGCCTTTTTCAAAAGCCGCTCTTTTTTTCCAGTGAGCCAATTCTGGCTCTCCTCTCGTTTTGCACTATATCTTCCGGAACTTGCACGAAACAGGTTCGTTTGATAAGCTTAATAGCCCGTTGCGAAGCTGATATGATGCCGGACAAAAGTCTGCTGGAGGTGACAAACCCTAAAAACAGGATCTGGGCCCCTAAAAGATAGGGCGCCCATTTGAAAATGTGCTCCCCTCTCCAAAGATAGAAAATTTTGATGATTTTCCTTCAGATTTTCACTTTTCTTAAATTCCTTCAGTAACAGACTGACCTGACACTAACACCAACTCCATATTTAAAAACCCCAAAAACGACCTTCTAACATCACTTTAACAAGATTAAGACTCAATTAAGCAAAATGCCTTAGTGAAGCAAAAATTTTGGTTTTGGGTACAACAGGTCCAAACACCATTCTACACATAGCTAGTGAGAACATTTTTGTTCTTGATCTCTTGTAGTACTTGGGTTTGCATCCAACATTCAATGTGGAACTCTCTGCTGAGCCATACTTTCCTCCTCTTTTTGAGCAAGCATCAACTTAACATCCTTTAGAATTAGATCTTGAGCACTTGCATTGTATTGCACAAGATGAGATCATTCAGGCTATGACAAGCACTTGCTAAGATTAACATCATCTATACAAAGTGGCTAAGGTGGGGCAATATGTAGATCAAGCAAAGTGGTACAATCTTCAGCAGCTCCCTATTCAATTTCCACAACTCACTAGTAACACGTTGGAGGTCATTGTTTCTTCAAATAGGGCAAATGATCAAAGCATAGTCACACAAGCCTCTAAGAACATTGCATGCACCTTAGTTGAAAGAAGCCCCTTCAATTTTTTCTTAGATTTTCACAACACAAACCAGCACTACGCCAAATGTTAGCGTTAGATCCCAAAAGATATCCAACTTGAAAGTAACCTTCACCAAGAAAGTTCACCAAGATCCTATTGAAGGCGAGGTGATAGCTTATGGTGATGGGATCATTAGCAATAATTTGAACTTGAAATACAAAGCTGGAAATGAAATGTAGGCAGTGATCCGACCATGAGCAATCCACGCTACCACTTGTTCAGTGGAAGGAAAGAATTACAATGAAATACAATTCATCCGCTTAGCGGGCATCCACTCAACAGTGGGGATTCGCCACTTAAACAGTGGGTGAATTAATGAGAGATTAAATATGAATTTTCTCCACACTGGCGGTAAACCATCCAAGGGTTACAATGTTTGAATTTATAACACAAGTAAATGCAGAAGTATAAATGACTAAAATAGTACTACTATTCTCAGCCTTACAATGCAAATGTTCCGCAAATTACAATGTTCATTATATTGATTTCCCAATAGAAACTTTCCTCTATCACTTATCAATGAATCCACACTAATTCCTATTACAATTATGAATTGGACACCAAGGAATTAGAGCATATGACAAAAATACACAAGTCTGATATAAAACCCAGCAAAATGAAAATAACCAGACCAGCAAGTTAAGATTCCTCAAGAATGCCCAAAACTTCATATAAGCAACAACCTTCCAAACCAAACTGAAAGTAAACCTTTTCATATGCAAGGCGATCATGTAAGAGCATTAGCAAGACATAAACCATACTGAAATCTGCCCAGCACACATTTCCAAGCAAACTGAAGTTAAACCAACAACTTCACAATCACCGAAATTTGCTTGTTTCTTCCTACCCAACTTCACAAATTTCAAAGAAATTGCAAACATAGCATTTCCAAAGCTAGGCGACCAAGAAACTACTAAAAATCATATGCAAATTACCTCCCAAAGCCCAGCACGAGTCCCAAGGCTGCAAGTACATAGTACGGCCCTTGAAGAGGGTCAACCCTTCTTAAAAAATCAGATCTTCAAATAAAAAATCTGCAAATTCTCATAATGAAGCACCTATGCCAAGGGAATCAAGGGAACCAATACCCAAAATGAATTTCAAAACTCACAATGACTTATGAATGAATTTCTTCTACAGCCATGTGTAAACCAGCAAAGAACAAACTGAAACATTCACCAAATTCTCCAACTTGTAGCTCAATATGTACTTTTGGATGAAGCACACTCTCAATCTACCATTTAGGGAACCGTAGTTGCAAGCCCGAAGAATGGAGTGGAATTGCTAAGATTTCCCTTAGCCGGATTCTGGATTTCAAACCAGCAGCATAACTTTACAATATTTCCAAAGATAATCAGCTCTTCAAACAGCAGCAATATATAAGTTTCAATTGGCAAATGAAGCAACAAGAGACTCTTCAAATTCCAAGAAGTAGAATCACTTCAACTTCCAAAAGGGACACCACTTTAAGCATTTCACTTTTTGAAATAATAAAATATTAATCAACCTCTATTAGGCGTCCAACTTCACTTTGCAACAATAAAGCATTTAATAATTCATTAAATGCACCATTGACCCCTTAATGACACCCGTTTAAAAACAACATGAAGCGATCATGAAATATTCCGAGCCAATTTTTTTCGTTTTTTCAAATTACAAATTACAAACCAATGCACCCGTTAAGGTTAGCAGCTAAACCAAAACGATGCTGAAGCAACTCTAACCAGAATGTACACCAAGATCCCGATGTGGGCAAGGTGTGAGCATTGGTCAGAGGATCTTAATCAAATGCTTATGCAAGAACTCTAACCAAGAATGGCGCCGATGATGGCGAGCATATGGTCAGAGGGTCTTCTACACTAAGTACTGAAGGGAACTCGACACCAAGTATGTGCTACCCAATCCAGTATGGAGTTGAGGCGACCATATGGCGGAGTATTACAAATTACAATGCTTGAAAGAAATAACTGTAATGCTGAAAGTACTCAACACCCAGAATGTGCTTTCTAACCCGGAGTGGAAAAGTAGCTACCATAGGGCGGAGATCAAATAAATACAATAGCAAATACTAAAAGTAGAGTTGAGCATTACAATTTGATAGAGCAAGATTATAAACTGTTGTCAGTACTACTGCCAGCTTACAATATGTTAGACAATGCCTTGCTATCAATACAAATCGAGAAGTAAATAGAGCTGCAACAATATTTATAGAATTCCGTTCAATGAAATAAGGAAGATTAAACCAGAAACTGCAATATTAAGGCCAACCTGATAATCTGATTTTTGACAGTCCGGATCTTCACGTGCATGAACAGCAGCCCTGTATCTCACAGATTCATTCGCAACTCACTCCAAACTTAATCAATTTTCATGAAACGAAATGCAATGTGATTCCAAAAAGATGGCGCCCAAGATTAACACTTAAAACTGACTCAAAATGCTCACATTAATTAATGGCACAATTCCCAAGGAAATCAAATGGTACAGCCCAGCAAGAGGGGCGATTTCCTTTTAAAAATTCAATACTCAACTAAAAAATCTGCAACTTTGGAAAAAGGTACGTCCACCATAGACAATGAGATCTAAACAATACCCAGAACTATTCTTTTTGTATTTTTTGACGAATGAATAAAAATGACAATCAGCTATGAATAATATGCAATTACAAAATCACTCTAATATGCAGAAATCTGACTTACAAACCCTCACAAAGACTAACATGCAGAATTCTCACACTAAACATGCAATCTATCACTATCTCACCACTAGTCGCTATCTTTCAAGCGAGAAGCAATGCCTAGCTAGGAGGCTTACATTCCTCGAAGCAATCCAGAGCCAAACCGGCAACATAACATTCCTGTAGACAAAGATGCTGAAATGAGAACCAAAGGCTTCCTTTTGTAGTTTCCTGTTGACCTTCTCGAAACCTTAATCTTCTTTTGAGTCAAACCCTAATCCCCCAATAGATGGCGTCCCACTTTCCCAAGCAATATTTTAATTATTACTTTATTCCTTCATTGAAATTGGCGTCCACTTTTGCTTGGAATAAATCTTTTAATAAAAACATAATTACTTCCTTTAATGAGGCGCCCACCCATAAAGAACCTCTTTTTAAAACAACTTAAAGTAAAGTTGCTAGGCCAAATGTTAAAATATAACATTAAACATGACTTCTTTAAAACAATTCAACTTATCACCTTAAACTGCATCCCGAGGCCAAAGTCTGAATATGCCAATTGAGTCAGCTGAAGAGGAAAGTCAACTGTGCCTGAGACCAACCAGTTTACTACCAGAAATAGAATTTACTACAAATAGTAAATTCCTGAAGATGCTCAGAATGCCAAGAAGAACATACCACTGCGAAGCTCTCTGAAAACCCAGAAAGAATCCGCCATTGAATCAACCAACCCCGAGCAAGAACATCCTTCAAAATAGGAAACCCTAATTTTACCTTCCGACTAGCCTTCGGGTCTCCGGAAAAGGCCAACGGTCACTGGAAAGATCAGTTTTGAGAAGGGGACATTACAAATCATTCCTAGGCGTGGGGGTACAACGAGAAACATAAAAAATGACTAAGTATAAAACTTAATCCATGGAGATAACCAAAGCCAAACTGAAACTGAAGGATAGCAAGATGACTTGAGCTGAATTGTCGATGATGATGCTAAAATTAGACTTACTAAAAATAGCCAACCGCTATAAATAGTAAGTTCACATCAAAACACAAAAGCCAAACCAACATTGAACCAAAGGATTGAACTGCCGCTAGACGATACCAAAAGATAGACTTGCTAAAAATAGCTTAACTGATATAAATAGTAAGTCTGCACAACAACCTCAGAACGCCAACTGAGCAGTATCTAAAAAAGGAAACCCTAATTTTCTGCCTCAACTTAGCCTACAAATTTCCATAAATAGGCTAAATCCAAATGAAGAGCGTAGGGCCAAAATGGGGACATTACAGTCCGCTCTTCCCAAAATTGCTTGTCCTCGAGCAATGCCACCACACTCCAAGGAGACAAATTGATCCTTACCATGCCAAATAAGATCCCAGGGTCCCAAATCATCCTAGGAGAAGGATAGCACCAACTGATGTAAGCACTGCATTGCTGGATGCCAACACAAGAAATCACCAGATTAAAATTAAACTGAAACATCATGGGAATAAATTCTAGAAGACCATCATTGGCTTCATCATCTTCAACTGTGGAATAGAAAACCCAAATGATAACAGGATTCCAAATCTTTCTCAGGAACACTGTTCCTCTAATCTGTTGCGCTACTCTGATTAAAACAACTGAATACTCAAAGTGGATCAACATGTCACGATCCACAAAAGACAATGCACCAAACATGTTAGTGCCCAGGTCCCATATTAGTCTGTAGGCCCTCCAAATCTTGTTGTCATAATTCTGATCAGCAACAAAAATATTTTCAAACATGCTTCTAAACCAATGCCAAACCAAGAGCAACACTCCACACTCCATCCCTATCCAAGAGGATGCACAATGCTTCCTTTGAAGCAAACTAATTCCACTGAAAGAACTCCAAGAAATATTCACATGTCTCACATCAAGAGTCTTAATTTGACAAATCAAATCAAATAATAACTCACTGTCCCAAAAAGTAATGTATGAGTTGGTACCACAAAGTTCACTGTCAACCATCAATGAACAACCCATACCTGAACTTTGACCATACTGAATCATTCCCTTGCTCATTTGTGGCAGAAAATCAGTCCAAATAGGAGTTGGAGAGGCCTGGAAATGAAGTAACCAGCTTCCTAACAGGTCTGAAATAATCATCTTGAGATCTGATTTTTGGAAAATCAGCATCCAAGAAGACAAGCAGCAGCTGCAACATAAGAATTTTTCATCAAAATGAGCATAACTGCTCATGAACCAAGTTGGTGGCACCTTTAGCAAGAGACCCCATGCCACCACAAACCAACTTCTGATCATATTTTCTTCCCAGAACACCAATTTTTGATCAGAAATAAAGAACCTATGACATAGAAAGAAGGAAGTAGCAAACATAAAACAGAATTTTTGACACTTATCTCTCCATCCAACCTTCTTTTTATGCATTCCATTCTTCATAAGAAAATACTTGAGATCTCAATTACTGATTTTCAATTGAAAACATTTCCCAACACATAAGCAAATGGTCACAACCACATTCTGAATATTATATGCTGGTGTATCCCCCATAAAATTTACAGTATTACCCCTTTTGCCAAGTAATGTCGGGATCCCAAACTAACAGCCATGAAGAACCACTTCTCAAACGGAGAACTGCTCTCACACGAATCCTCTTATTTGCTCGTTCCATCTGCATTGCCACTTCTTGAAACCCCAAGAAGTATTCAACCAACCTTTGTTCGTTGAAGAGATCAAATCCAAATTCTTGTGCTATGACTTGCCGGAAAAATTCCATGAATCCTTCATCAAATACAATTCTAAAATCTATCACTCTAAGAGAAGATGGTGATGAACTAAAATCTGACACGAGCCTCACAAGCATCCTCATCAAAAAATAAATTAAACCTTCATCAACAAACCCATCAACTCTTTGTTGATGAACAATAAGAATGCCTTCATTTCTTTGTGTTTCTAGAGTTACCAATTCTTGTTGAATGATTGCACTAGGAGCAGCAGTAGATTCAACTTCGTGCAACTCACGTATTAACTCTCCAATGCTGGAAGACAAACTCAAATCCCCTTCTTCAGTAATCTCTGAAGCAATTTCTTCATCATTTTCAAAAAGAGGATTTACATAAGCCTTACTAGCACCTTCTTCATACAAGAGATTGTCAAAAGCTTGAAAAACTTGAGAATTTGAATGCTTTGGTCTCTCAGGACAGCATTCCAAATCATATGTTTCTTGTATGAGATCAAGCTCGTCAAAAATTTCTTGAAGCTCCTCTGCTCTTTTGTTTTCTTGCTCCCATGAATATTGAATAGCAGAAATCTGATTCTCTGCTTCAATTAGAGTCTCATGCACTTTTTGCAACTCTGCTTTGGTAAGCTCATTCCACTCTAATGCCTTGTCAGCAATATTGGCCACTATGTCTTTGTCACGAATGATTTGTAAAAGACTAGATTTAATTTCCTCCAAGGCAAATTTAATGGACTTCATGTCATCAATAGAAATGCAACATACAACTTCTCCCCTAGGCACATCATAAATCAATTGTTCTACATGTCTATGAATTCTATCAAGATTTGACAAAATTTGAATTCCATTATCAGCAATGTGTGAACTTGAGCTGCAATCATTATATGTGGCCTGAGATGGTGTAGAACAGCCTTGATGGATAAAGATTTCAAAAATGGTTTGAGTTGTACTCCTCAACTTGTCTCGCATGTGTTGAACACTCTTCATCATTCCATCCATAGTGCCTTCCAATTCCTTAGCTTTTTGCCTTAGCTTGATTTCCGATGAAGAGAAATCTGCCTTATAACTACTAGAAGCTTTTGCTTCCATGTCTTCTACACATGATTCAAAAGAATTGATCAAATCAGCTTTGAAGTGGGAAGAGACTTCAACTTCCTCTTTCTTCTTCTCCTCCTTGTCTTGACTTTCAAACCAGCATTCTTTGGAATTGTAAAGAAGCAAATTGCTGATTGAACACATATCTTCAACTAACCGAACTTCTCCTTCATTTGGATCTGCACTTAAGGCCTCTTCCTGCATCTCTGTTTCAACTTTTGTTTCCAAAAGTTCTTTCTTTGAATCTTCAACATGAGGCTTCCTAACACAAGTCAACTCATTGTTCTCCTTTGTAGAAAACAAGAATACCTCACTAGTCTTAAAGGCTTCCACTGATACATTACATTCTTCTACAAAATGCTTGGGTAAGTGCAAATTCGTGGATACCCTTTGAACTTTTGCAAATTCAGAATGTGGTTGTGACCATTTGCTTATGTGTTGGGAAATGTTTTCAATTGAAAATCAGTAATTGGGATCTCAAGTATTTTCTTATGAAGAATGGAATGCATAAAAAGAAGGTTGGATGGAAAGATAAGTGTCAAAAATTCTGTTTTATGTTTGCTACTTCCTTCTTTCTATGTCATAGGTTCTTTATTTCTGATCAAAAATTGGTGTTCTGGGAAGAAAATATGATCAGAAGTTGGTTTGTGGTGGCATGGGGTCTCTTGCTAAAAGTGCCACCAGTTTGGTTCATGAGCAATTATGCTCATTTTGATGAAAAATTCTTATGTTGCAGCTGCTGCTTGTCTTCTTGGATGCTGATTTTCCAAAAATCAGATCTCAAGATGATTATTTCAAACCTGTTAGGAAGCTGGTTACTTCATTTCCAGGCCTCTCCAACTCCTATTTGGACTGATTTTCTGCCACAAATGAGCAAGGGAATGATTTAGTATGGTCAAAGTTCAGGTATGGGTTGTTCATTGATGGTTGACAGTGAACTTTGTGGTACCAACTCATACATTACTTTTTGATAAAGTGAGTTATTATCTGATTTGATTTGTCAAACTGAGACTCTTGATGTGAGACGTGTATTTCTTGGAGTTCTTTCAATGAAATCAGTTTGCTTCAAAGGACCAAAAGACCGGCCTGATAATGAGGGCGGCTACCCAGGGTGTTAAGGGTGGCAACTAGGGAGGAATCTTTCACCACTGAAGCCACCACCAGAGAATCTGGAGTCTTACGCAAGCCCGCCAAACACGTGGCCGTCGGGACGCACCCCAACCGTGCATAGGGACATTACAGCCCACCACGCTCCGCGGGTCTCGACCCCGAGACCTCGGCTCTGATACCACTAAAGCCCAACCACTACACCAAAAGACCGGCCTCATAATGAGGGTGGCTACCCAGGGTGTTAAGGGTGGCAACTAGGGAGGAATCTTTCACCACCGAAGCCACCACCTGAGAATCTGGAGTCTTACGCAAGCCCACTAGACATGTGGCCGTCGGGACACACCCCAACCGCGCATAGGGACATTACATTAGCATTCTTTGGAATTCTCGTGTTCTCCTTCACAACTAGCACACCTTGCACATAATAGGTGTCATTGTGTGCCAACATGCATTGTTTGTCGCACACCACCACACATGATTTCATAAGGGTGTTTGCTTGATCACATGCCATTGTCATGACTTTGTATAACTTCACTTGCACTCTTGGCAACCTCAATAGAATTGTAGACATGGAATTTCTCAACCATGACCTAGAATGCTAACTGTCAAGATGCTCAACTAACAAGCACTTGGAAGGTTGGCAGATTAGGACATGAACTCTCATCAACGGACACCCAGTTGAAGGGCAAGTAATATTTGAAGTCCATGAATAGGCAACAATTGTATGAAATGACAAGTGGACCCAAATGGTACAAATGGCCAGTAGTTAGTGGCTGAGGTGTCCATTTGAACCAATGAGAAGCCCACACCTAACTCTAATCCCACACAACAAGTCACTAGTTAAAGACTAAAATTCCATAGATGCATGACACTGTTGATTTGAGAGACTAAAGGGAAATCTACAATTGAGATCAAAGAAGCTTCAAAGGTGTTAACCAACTCAATGAAA
>VDFB02345591.1:0-10050 GCA_007258455.2 Sequoia sempervirens | reverse complement strand
ATAATGAGAGAGATATTAATATTTAATTGAATTAATTAAATATTAATTAATTAGAGATTATAATATAAAGTTATAATATTTTATTATAACTTAAGTGATTTTGATAAAGGGGTCGCCCATCATCAGAAAGAGGCCATTTGAAGATTAAATTTATAATTTAATATTTGAGCTGAGACTATTGAAAGAAATTAAAAGAAGAGGTCGAATTATTTAAAAATTCCCTATCTTTAAGGAATTCGCACTTTTGAGGGATATAGTGCATTTGCCTTGGGATTCGAGCGATTATGCATATTGAGTTATTGAAAATTGATCAAGTTTGGTCTGAGCAAGAAGCTTTAGGGTTTCAGTCTCGAATTCATTGGGGAACGAGCCATCTCCATTGAAAGTAGTTCAGAGGGTGTGAAATAACATCTGATTTATTGCCAGCACAGAGGTTTCTTCATCCAGAAGAGATCATAGAACTTCAGAGATTATTTATTTATAGAGTTTCAACATAGGTTTTCATCTGGAAAGCATATTGCAATCAAGGCGCCTATTCTTATTGATATTTTGGAGGCTTTAAAGGGAGCCGTACATATTTCTATTTGCTGCTGTACACAGCCGTACTTGCTGCAGGCCGTACCACCTTCTTTTGGGCCGTATTTTTGTTCTGGAGAAAACGCCTTTCATTAAGATCATCTTTCATCACTCCTGGAGGCGCCTAAGCATTGGGATCTTATCCGGAGCACCAAACGGAAGGAGAAGCTAAATCTCATGACAGCCGTACCATTTCAAGCTATTTACTAGCAAGCTGCAAACACCAGGTTCTCAATAAAAATCATTGCTTTTATATTGCATGTTAGTGGATCTTATAGGTAATCGTCTCAGAAGACTTATACAAAGACTGGCGTCCATATTAGCTATTGATTTCATCATTTTCAAAGTTGATTTATTTTATTGAATTTATTCTTCATTTATTGCAAAAATCGCAATTTCTTTATTTTATGCAAAAACCACAAAAACAGTCAAAAAACCAAAAACCTTCAGAAAATCATAAAAACAGTCAGATACAGAGAAAATGGGGAAACAAGGGTTTCTACAGAAACTACTTGCAATATGTAGTTACAACAACTATGAATTATAGCAAACACTTTGGATGCAATCTAACATGGCATATGTGTAACTATAACCAAGTGGCATTAACACAAACACTTGGTATGCAATTCTTATAATAATATTTATACCAAAATGAGAACCTACAGCCAAATGACAATTTGTCAAACACTTGGCATGAAAACTAGAATGCAAACTTGAAGCATATCAATATGGACATTACATCAAACCGTTACTATGCGACTTATCACTCCTTTATTGATGTGCAATTCAATTACAATGCTGATGAGCAGCCAAGACTCTTGGCTTTACAATAATTTTCCAATGCAATACAAGTCTGATATGAAATGATCACCTACAACAGCAACTTATGCAAACTAATTTAACAATGCAAAAACTCCAAAAATCATGAAGGAACCTGATTGTGAAGTCTAGAATGATCAGCCAATGCAATGATATCTTTCCCTAACTTTTATTGGATGTTATTGAGTCTCTTTGCATGAAATCGCATCTCCTAAAATAGTCGCCTCTATTTCTTGTCTAGCAATATTTTATATAAATAAATGCAGCAACAATGGCCCTCCAAACTGCTATAGAAATGATTGCCAACACGAAAGGAATTGGTTTCTCCAATGCCCACAAAATTTTTGAAGTCTCAATGATGACCAATGAGCAAATATGTGCTTCTCACCATGGCTGGTTGACCCTTGTTGAGATGAAAAATCAGAATGTTCTTCATACAATAATCACCTCCAAATATGCTAATCAATGTTGCCTCCAATCTGCAAATGATCTCCAATATATCTCCAATGATTATTTGTAGTAATACATCAGCTACCACAAATCAATGAAGTTGCAACAATAATCCAGCTACTGCAACAAGATGGTGAGATAATAAACCAGCTATCTCACTATTCAGCTAGGGCAGTAATACAACAGCTATTGCACCTATAGAATCTTCTCAATGAAACACAAATTGAACTTCTGAGTGAAACTCACAATTAGCAATAATTCAGCTGATATTTCACAGCCTCAAAATTGTAAATCAATGGGAGTGATCATTCCCAAAGATCACAAGAATGGCAGAAACCCTGGCTGCTGGCTGGTTCCTTCTCCAAGCAAACACTTCAAAACATTTCAATTCCTAGATGTCCATAAATGAGCCCTTAAGATCCTTTGATACTTTCCTAGTAGAGCTTACACACTTTTCTAGCCAGTGTGGGATAAAAGATATATTTTTCCCTTAAGCATACATATTTCCACATACTTTAATTAAGGGAACTTTTAATATTTAAATTACTTTCCCTTTTATCTTGTCTTTATAACATTTTATCACTTGGGTGCCAATAACAAAATACTTTATAATTGTCTTTTGTCATTAAATGGCCCCATTTTAATAAAGTCATAAACATTATAATGTGCACTTTATAAATAATTATTAATAAATTAATCACTTTATTAATAATTCAAATAACATAACTCCACAAATAATCATTATTTCGCAATTCTGTCTGAACCTGGGAGTTAACCAATGTATCCATTGTGCATCCAACTGCCTTACTAAAAATAGTAAGGGTCCCTTTCTAACATCCAGTGACTTACTATAAATAGTATGTGAAATTGAGTCAAATGAAGGCTAAATTTGACCCAACAGTGAACTCTAAAGGATAAAACCCACTGATCACTGCCAAAAGGGGCCCTCTAACCAAACCCATTAGCCTACGAGGGTCAAATGATAGGCTAATCCTCCAAACTTTGAAGCTCCAGAAAATGGGGACTAATCAAATATTGCACCCCAACTAGCCTACGAGGGTTTAATGATAGGCTAGTCTGCAACAATTTTTGGGAGGGCGGACTGTAATGTCCCCTTTGTAGCATGGATGGATGGTTTAACCTATTCCTGGCCCTCGTAGGCTAACTCAGATGGTTAGAGGGTCCCCGTTTGGCAGAGATCAGTGTGTTATTTCTCTCAGAGCTCATTATATGTTCAGGTTTGGCCTTCATTGGACTTTGTTTGGCTAACTTACTATTTATAGTAAGTTACTATTTTAGGAAAGTCAGGGTTTCTATCTATAGCAAGGCACCTGAATAGGCTTCTTTTGCAGTGCCAATCCCTTATACCATTGGTTTGATCAGATAATGAGGGATTTACTATTTATAGTAAATTAGTGGTTGATAGAGAGGGACCCTTAATACTTTTAGTAACGCAATTGGATGCACAATGGACATGATGGTTAACTCCCAGGTTCAGAAGGAATAGAGAAATAATGATTATTTGTGAAGATATGTTATATTAATTATTAATAAAGTGATTACTTTATTAATAATTATTTATTAAGTGCAATTATAATATTTTAAAATGTAGAAACCCTTGTTTCCCCCTGTTTCCGAATCTGACTGTTTTTCTGAATGTTTTGAGTATTTTTGGTTTTTTGACTGTTTTTGGGTTTTTTGCTTGAATAATGAAAGAATGCGATTTTGCAAGGATTGAATAATAAATTCAAATAAAATCATATAGTCGCTAACAGAGGCAAATAGCTAATGAAATGAGTAACCAGTATGTTTATTGTGCTTTCCAAAACATTACAATGCTGGATCTTTGACATGCATATAAAGAACAATAGATTTGCAATATTCAAAAGAACCTGATTTCAGCCGCCCTAGAGAAGAATGAGATCAGTACGGCTCTCTGAATGTATATTCTCCCTCCGTCAGAAGTTGTCAAAAGATTCCAGATGCATAGGCACCTTCAACTGTGAAGATGAATGATCAAAAGGAAAGGCGATTTTCTCTGATAACAAGGTGCGGCCTGTTCTAGGGAAGTACGGCCTGTGTGCTCAGGTGGTACGGCTGTGTACAGCAGCAACAAATAAAAGGTACGACCCTTCTCTGTGTTCCCAGATCTCAAAGATATATGCGCCTAACTGTTGAAAGCTCTTCTGGATGAATATCTCTCTGAAACCCTGATGATATAAACTTCTGTGAAGCTCTGTAATTTCTTCTGAGTGAAGAAATCCCTCTGCCTGGCAATAAATCGGATGATATTTCACACCCTCTGAATCGCTCTCACTGGAGATGGCTCGTTCCCCAGTGCTCTGAGACTGAAACCCTAGGCTTCCGTGCTCTGCTCAAGACTTGATCAATTTTCAATTCACAAATGACATAATGGCTCGATTCCCAATGAAAAATGCCTTATACACTGAAAAGTGCGATTTCCTTAATAATAGGGAATCATTAAAAAGTTCGAACTTTTTATTTTAATGTTTCAATAGTCTCCAGCCAAATTTTTAATCATAAAATATAATTGCCAATTGGCCCCTTCCATGATGGGCGACCCCTTCACTGAAATCACTTAAGTTATAACAAAATATTATAACTTTATATTATAACCTTCACAATTAATATTTAATTAAATCAATTAAATATTAATATCTCTCTCAATATTCACCCGATGCTCGAGCCGTCTGAAGCTAACGAATAAGGAAGTGATTCTGCACGTAATCAATCCATATTGCTAAAAATAGCAGGGGTCCCACGCTGAGTGCTGAATACTGCTAAAAATAGCAACTCAGGCTAGAAGTGTCCGAATGAGCCCGAACGAAGGCCAACTGATCAAATACTGCCAACTGAAGCTGAGCCAAGCTCCATCAAGACCCTCTATCCAATCTATCAGCCTACGAGGGTCGCGTAATAGGCTAATCCTGTGCTCTGAGAGATGTCAACTAGAAGGGGACATGACATAAAAGCACTTTATGTTCGATGGGGCCATGACCCTTCATTAAGTGACTTGAAAGTGCAATTAATTGGTTATGATTTTAAAGTAATCTATAAAGCCAATGGGAAGACATAATATATCATTTAAAATGATATTAATGAGCATTTATTATGACTTTGGTTTGGGCGCCCTCTTTGGAGATTTTTTATTAAATTATTGTGCAACCATAAAATGGATTTGAAAGGGAATTAAAAAGCATTTAAGGGATCAACCTCTCTTGAGAGGATATAAAAGGTTTCAAAAAGAAAATCAAACTCATTCTTGAAGACATTTTATGACTTGTGTTTTTTGATATGAGAGCTGTGTAGAAATACACTAGGGTCAGTCATCTACAACATTGGAGAATGAAAACTCTTCAGTGTCTTTGCAATTTTGAGGTTGGGAGAGATCAACCGAATTATTGCTTTTCATTCTGGAGTTCTATTTGTGCTTAAAGGTGAAAGATATCAAGGATTTGAAGATTAATGAAGAACAATTAATTGCAGACCTGTAGTTTCATTCTTGGCAGCCATTTATAAATTGGAGAAGAAATACAAGGAATACAAGGGTTTGATGCATATCCACTTGCAGATTATAAAGGCATTGAAGATTCATTGTGGAATATATTTATTGCTGGCTGCTACAGTAAACACTACAGTAACGCTACAGTTCCAAGGTATTTTAGAGGAGTTTCTATCAAGAGTTTCAAGGATATTTGTTTACAGACTGAAAAGACTTGAAGGAAGGGTTATTGAAGATCAATTATATGCTGTCAACAACACTCTTTCATTGCCACATGGGGTCTTTAGGAGGAGATTTTACCCTGCAGCAGCTGTACAAAGTTCTTGACAAGGACATGTGATGTATGAGGGCAGAAACGCCTATGAATATGAGCTGGTTCTTACTCCTTTGGAGCAAAGTATACTGATGTCGTTACTTCAGTATCATTTGTTGGCAGCATCGTATCACTATTGAAGTGGCGTCATTAGTCATTTTAATTCAATATCGTGGATGAGTTTCCAGTTTGCTGTGGATGCATTTTCAGATCTACCTTTGTTACATTGAAAACCGGGTATGATATTTTGAGTTGTATTTGACAGTGATATTGAAAAGATCAGAAAATAATGTCAAAATTTCCATTTCCATTATTCTCACTTTGCAATTAGATTTGTATATGCATTTTATTTCTTACCTGGCAAAGTTCTTTAAATTATCAAATATTGTTTCAAAAAACCAAGTCAACAAAGATACAAAGGCAGAAAATTGTGGATTGTTAGAATCCGTCAGCAGGGGTTTCTTACAGTGGTATCAGCAATATAGATGACTGAAACTACTTGCAATATGCAGCTACAACAACTAGGAATTATAACAAACACTTTGATAAACCGGTGATGGGTGCAGCGGCGCAACTCCAGGCCGGCGGCATTTCAATAATAAACACGACTCTGGTATGCAAACCTTATATAATAATATTTATAAAACAGGTCCTACCATACAATTTGCCGCCACCGCATGAAAATCCAGAATGCAAACCTGAAGCATTAACGTCATGGACATTAAGAATCAACCAAGTACTATGCAACTGACACCCCTATTTACGTGCAATTCAATTACAATGCTGATGAGCAGCCAAGGCTCTTGGCTTTACAATAATTTTCCAATGCAATACAAGTTTGATATGAAATGATTACCTACAGCAGCAACTTATGCAAACTAATTTAACAATGCAAATACTCCAAAAAACATGAAGAAACTTGATTGTGAAGTCTGGAATGATCAGCCAATGCAATGATATCTTTCCTTGACTTTTATTGGATGTTATTGAGTCTCCTTGCATGAAATCGCATCTCCTAAAGTAGCTGCCCCTGTTTCTTGCTTAGCAATATTTTATATAAATAAATGCAGCAACAATGGCCCTCCAAATTGTTATATAAATGATTGCCAACACGAAAGCAACGACTTCTCCGTTCGAAGTCCAATGATGTTGTAATGAGCAAATTGTACTTCTCACCATGGCTGGTTGACCCTTGCTGAGATGAAAAATCAGAATGTTTTTCATACAATAATCACCTCCAAATATGCTAATCAATGTTGCCTCCAATCTGCAAATGATCTCCAATATATCTCCAATGATTATTTGCAGTTATACATCAACTACCACAAATCAATGAAGTTGTAACAATAATCCAATTGCTGCAACAAGATGGTGAGATAATAAACCAGCTATCTCACTATTCAGCTAGGGCAGTAATACAATAGCTACTGCACTTATAGAATCTCCTGAATGAAGCACAAATTGAACTTTTGAGTGAAGCCCACAATTAGCAATAATTTAGCTGATATTTTACAGCCTCAAAATTGGGAGTGATCATTCCCAAAGATCACAAGAATGGCAGAAACCTTGGTTGGTTCCTTCTCCAAGCAAACATTTCAAAACATTTCAATTCCTAGATGTCCATAAATGAGCCCTTAAGATCCTTTTATACTTTCCTAGGAGAGCTCACACACTTTTCTAGCCAATGTGGGATAAAAGATATATTTTTCCTTTCAACATACATATCTCCACATACTTTAATTAAGGGAACTTTTAATATTTAAATTACTTTCCCTTTTATCTTGACTTTATAACATTTTATCACTTGGGTGCCAATAACAAAATACTGTATAATTGTCTTTTGTCATTAAATGGCCCCATTTTAATAAAGTCATAATAAAACATTATAATGTGCACTTTATAAATAATTATTAATAAAGTAATCACTTTATTAATAATTAAAATAACATAACTCCGCAAATAATTATTATTTTGCAATTCCTCTCAGCCTCGAACTCGGGATAAACGCAACTTATCCACCTGGTATCCAACTTCGCCAAAAAATAGTAAGGGTCCTCTCACATCTTATGCATTGTTTTGGCCAAAGAGGGTATGCAAATTATCAAACGGTTGAAATAACCTAACGCGAAACCCAAGGAAACCAACTGCCTGCAAAGGCCTCTAATCCAACCCCTGCTAATGTTTGCGGTGGGTCACCAGCGAATCAAACTCTGAAAGTTTTCCCGCAAATGTGGACATATAAACATCTCTTCCCCGCCTGCTTTGTCCCTAAGTAACGCGCTACAAGAAAGCTCTCTCCAAAATTCTGGATCCTGTTGAAGACCGGTCTCCTCGCTTATCACGAAACAACTCTTGTAACACTAGCACTAGCACAACCTGCAGAATCAACTCAATCCCAAAATTGCGATGGTGAATCTGATGCAACCACGCTGTTGGAAAGCCAATACCTATCACTTCCTGTTGTGCCACTCTAATATCCCCTATCTCCATAACTATGACGACCAACCATTGATAGAGGTAGGAGCATTTTATCTTGATTGCTTAGTAAGGAGTGCTCATCACTTCTCCTTTAGTCTACATATTGATGACTCTGATGAGGCATAGGTGTGGATTGGCTTGGGATTCCTATTGTCTTTTGTGGGATGAAGAGTTGCCATCTTTAGAAGATGGAACTAAAGATTGTAAGTGTTTGAATCAATTGTTTTTAGAGGCTTACTTATTGGGCCAGAGTTCATATTACCTTCATGCTGAGGTGCACCGGGCAGAGTTTGCAACTTCTTTGTCTCAAAAATGTTCATTAGATACATGTCTTCAGATAGGTTGCAGTGGTAGTAGGCTTGATGGCGTGTGTAGTCTTTACAGTGGTGGTGGAGGAGAGTTTTATTATTCCCTTGACTTGGAGGAGCAGTTTCATATCTTCTAGCACCTATGTGGGATAGTCAACACATCCATAGGAGTTTTGTAGAGGATGAAGTGGAATGTTGTGGTTTGTACATTTCAAGATATATTTACCTCTTCATGATTGATGGATGTGAGTTCCAGTTGCATTGGGATCCAGGTGGTGACCAGTTTGGCATGTTAGTTCGGTTGGATCCCAGAGAGTTGCTTCACCATTCTCAACATGGTAAAGATTATATGAGAGGGAGGTTAGCGGATAAAATGAATGGTAGACTTCCATTTTGGTTATGGGATCCAGGGATTTTTCTGTTTGGTAGATTGCTCTACATTGTGGCAGTTGTTCACAGTAGTTCTGAACATGGGTCAATCTGTATCCAGTGAGCATTGTGGACAAGTAGTTGGGCATATTACAGAGTAATTTGGGATCTCAACATTTAGCTGAGCATTGATTGTAGAGTTTGGGATCTTTCTGGTGCATCAAGATTCCAAACAGAGCTTACTGGTGATTTACGCAACACGTACAGTGTGCAAAGAGCATGCAGTTTCATCTTTGATTTACTTGTACATGTTTCGATTACGATGCACAATTTTGGTGTGCATGAGTCAGACAGTCGATATGATGTTTATCCTTGTGCAAATGTGATTATGTTGGTGCTGCAAGTGTTGGTTAGAGATGTGGAACATTTTAAAGTTCTTCCTTTAGACTTCTGGTGGAGTGGAGTTCCTTTGTAGTGGAGATTGCTTGGGGACAAGCAATTTTAGGGAGGGTGGACTGTAATGTGCCCTTTTTCATAAGCATCAGAGTTGGTAAGATTAGCCTATCATTTGACCCTTGTAGGCTAGTGTTGTGGATTTGACGGTCTAGTTTGGGCGATAATGAGCTTGTCAGGTAGTAGTTGACAGTGTTTACCTCTCCAGATTGTTGGTATATTTTGAGGCTAAGCTATTCCAAGCTTTCTGGTTCCGTTTTGATGCACTTACTATTTATAGGTTAGGCTAGGCTAAGTTAGTTGAGTGCTAGTGGCCAACCTTTCTATTTTGGGAAGGGCACCCAGATGAGTAGTTGTTTCTGTGGTTGACCTCTTGGTTATGATGGAATCGAAAAAAAGTGAGTATTTTTGGAGATACGCCATTTTTATTTATTTTAGGGGTAAACGCTTTTGATTGGAGCTATGAACCAGAATACAACCATTCAACAATACCACCCCAACGGGGTTTGAACCTTGGTGGCAAGAACAACAATGCCACCTTTAAACCATCACACCATGCCAATACCGGCAGAGATATGCCATTTTTATTAAAGTGTAACTTTAATAATAATAATTTAATATTCAAAAAAGTGCATAATATATGGTTTATTTGACTTTATTTTTAAAAGGGGTCATAAGTGATATATAAGTCAAATAATAAAATAATGACTTAGGCGCCCAAAGTGAGTTATAATATAAAGTCACATCCAAAAGTAATTATT
>VDFB02345590.1:0-44434 GCA_007258455.2 Sequoia sempervirens | reverse complement strand
TTATCCTCTTCATTCTTTTCTTCTTGTTTTTCTAAAAGAGGCATCTCCTTACCATGCTCGGGGCTCTCATCTTGTTCCCCAGTTGGAGGTTCAATGTCCTCCATTTTCTCATATGTATTCTTCTCTTCATTAGAGGGCTATTTCTCTACTTCTTCTCTAATGTCCTTGAGTTGTTGAGCCAATTCTTCCTTGAGCTCTGGGTCAAAAGTTTCCACAATATACTTTGTGCCCAACTCATCAATGTCTTATTTGGATGATTTTGTTTCTTCCTCCTCTTCTTCACGCACCACTTTATCAATTACTTGGTGCTGATATTTGGGATGCTCATGATAATCATCCACTTCCTCTTCCATTTATTTGGTAGCTTCCCTCTCTTTCCTTTCCAACTCCTCGGAGATCCGCATTGTCTCCTCCATTGTGGGTGGTTCAGTTGGAGGAGGAGGGACAAAAAGGTTAGCAACAACCTGTGCCAAGGTAGCTTGTACTATCGGGTTCATTAACACCCTAGATAGCTCTGTCAATATGTTTTGCATATGTCGAGCGAAAGCCTCTGAGAGCAAGAGAGTGGGAATTGGCATCATTGTAGTAGCTAGTGGGAGGGATAATGATGGAGATGCAAATGAAGAATAAAGTGGAGAGGTAGTGGTGGATGAAGAATATATTACCATTACCTATGCAGCAGGTGGGGTGGAAGCAAGGTGGACTGAAATGTCCACCATAGGTGGAGAAGAGGCAACCATTTCCTGAGAGGCAGGTGGAGGAGCAACAGTGGTGGTGATAGCAATAGTGGTGACTATGAGGGAGGAGGTAGCAGGTGGGGACCTTGGTTGCTTGGCCTCTTGTTCCTCTCCTTCATGGAGCGGGTCCTCTTGGATGGTGGGCATCTCCATAAAACTACCTGATTTATTTGGTTTCTTGGAAGGTTCACCTTCCAAGGCCTTGCTTGAGTACACCTTACGCTTGGGTTGACATTCAACCATTTATTTTCTCTATCTTGACTTGGTACCTAGAGGATATTTTGAAGTTTCCCTAGATGGGGCAGCAGTTGTCCCGCTATCAGTCTCGCTTCCTGGCTCATCCTCAAGTTCACCATATGTTAGAGTAACTCCCTACAGATTCAATTGGGAAATATTCCCATCGATCCATTATTTTATTCTTTCTTCAATGGGCTTCATTATAATATCGAGGTCATTGACCTCTTCCTCATCCTAGTCAATCAATGGCAATAGTAGATTGGCAACTACATCATACCGAGGATCAACCACTATGCTTTCATCTTCCACAATCTGATCTGGTACTGGAAACATGTTCACTGTTTTGATGAAGTACATCGTCATGCACATGTAATGCCTCATACACACCTCCTTATCATCCTTGCAGTTTTCCTAGAAGTCCTCCACATTATGCAGATGGGAATACTTTAGCCCGATCATCTTCTTTAACTTTCCTTATGGATCTATCTGTGGCCCGACAGTATGGAATTCTAAGTTGTATTCATTTAGTTCCTTGCCAGAGTACTCCACACACTAGGATGTGGGAAGTGCATATATACCTTAGCCAAATGTGAGGGGATAAGGGATCCCCACTCTATGTTTGTCACTTAGGAGGGTGTGTGCTTATTGTAGCTCCCGGGAGAGTTCAAGTAGTATTAGCTGGCCATTTGGGTACTAGGGCAACTTATATGGCTTCTCTGTGAAACCCTTGGCCCAGATGTATGTAAATTTTGCAAATTGAATGAACAAAAATCCAAAATGGTAGATGTAAGCATTTTCACAATGGGTGACTCTTCTTTCAAAATCACCTCCAAGTAGTATGATAGTATGCCCAATGAAGGCATCACTGACTCTATAATAGTCTTTCTTGAAATTCCTATATTGGAGCTATGGGTACTTATCATATACCTTTAGCTCCCTTCCTGGAGTTGTACTTGGTGCCACAAATAGTCCCTTGTATTGGGCATGGTTGGCAAGCAAATAGACCAAGTATGATGTCATATAAAATTGTGAAGTCTTCTTTACTACCACAAATTGCTCATGTAGACATTGGCTGATCATCCTTGCCAAATAGAACTTGGTCTCCCCTGGATTATCTCCTCCATGAAATACAAAATCCATTCCTAAAAGAAAGTTTTAGTAGGGAGGCCCATAACTCTACTCAAAAAGGTTACCAGGTCATGGTAATTCTCATAGAATTCACTTCAGAAGAGCTCTTGGGGCACTTTGTTTGCACTACCCCTCTTCTCCTTAAGCCAATATTGATTGATGAGATTTTTTACATTTCAGGGGATCAACATCCCACATTTGCTTAGCATACTCTTTGGATGTTTCCTCCATTTCACTGAAGGTAGGGATATGGAAAGTTTTTCCTATTAATTTGGCAGAAAAATTAGCCAAAATATTCCCATCTCTATCCACTATTCTCTATGTCCTCTTGGTATGCCTCTCTGCAGGCCATTACAAGCTTAGGAGCCATAAGGGCAGGTGGGAACCCAACAACCTTAGCCAACCAACTACTTCTAATCCTTCTAGAATTTTTTGTGGTCTAGTTGATTCAAACCCTTTGCTTGAACTCATCAATATCAATATGTCCCAGATTAGTATCCAAGATCTCCGTCCAATCTATGGTGACCCTAGAATTGAGGGGTTCCCCTTGGAACTTATACTTCATTTGGTCTTTATCTTCTTTCCCTCAAGGTGCTTTAGCTGATTTCTTTCCCTTTTCCTTTTCCATGGTTGCCTTTGAAGGTCCTACACCTGGTTCCATATATCCTATGGGCAAGAGAGCAGTAAGCACATTCAAGCATAAAAACATGAGGAATGTTAGCCAAAATCATATAATTCATCAATTAAAGATCATATCATATCTTTTAAACCATCGTTAGCCACTCATTTGGGGAAGTTATGGAAATGCAGGACCAGGGGTGCAGACTTCCCTGGGTTGGTAGCCATTCTAAAGGCAATAGTGGACAGATGACAATCATGGTACGGTGACCCACATATCCCATCCCACATCAAGATTTGGTCACAAGATGGGGTTCACTAAGGAGACAAATTTATTTTAACATGTGGGTAAAAATCACTTTGAAGTTTTGGAATCATTAAGATCATCGTTTAGGTGTGCAGACCCAAGGCAGGTGGAAGCAAAGGGTGGTCTGGTTATTTGAGGCTCCCCCATTGAAAACGATGCTGGTAAGGTGGCACCCCATAGGAAGCATTCTGCAATGCAGAATCTACAGCCTCAGAGGAAGGTGGGTGCTATATCGTTAAAGTTCAAACTACTTAAAGTGATGCAAGCCGGAAGGTGCGGGAAGGTGCTAGATATTGGTCGTTTGGAACAGTGCAGGTAGGATAGAAGTCTGCTAGGGGAGCTCCACAATATCGGGTCCACAAAGGGCTTTGGCATTGCTTCATTTGTTAGCGGATGATCAAGGGGAAATGGCAGGGTCAGATCCCACAGAGCTGGTCATCAAAGGTTGATGTCCATTTCGAGGTGGTGAGAGTAGGATGGAATTCTATAGGCATCCGTCTGCATGGTGTAGGCCGCTTGCGGCTTAACACTAGGTCATTTTGAATGTGGACTCAGATAGAGGTGGCAACTGCAAGCTCCGCAAGGTGGGGGGTTCATCACCTGAGGCCGTTTTGGAAGGGCGGACTAGCTACGACGTCCCGCAGATGGGAGTCCATAGGGCAAGGCCTGCAAAAGAACCAACACTTGGTTATTTTTAGTATGGAGGATTGGGTAGCAACAGTGGGATTAGGACCCGAGCATCAGATGGACCTTAGGGTTTCACTATTTGGAAGGGTCGTTCATGCGGAGGGGAAAAGATGAAGGAACTCCATAAAGGATAGTCCACAAGAAACTTAGTTTCTTTGTTCTGAGTTTGGATGACGATCAGGGTTGCAGGGTTCATTAAGCAGAAGGACGAGCAAGTTCGATGTTTGAACGACAGTCAACCAATGGAAGCCTGCAATGGGTGACCCACTAGAGGAACCATCAACCCATCATTCTGCGTAAGGAAATCAAATGGAAATGACCGGGGAAGAGCCTAACCATCAAAATGTTCTTAGAGCCTTGTCATTTTGAGTGTTCATTTAAACGGCGATGAAGGGAAGGTCGAAGTCCACAGAGTCGAACCCGACGAGGTTGGAGGCCAATTTTGAAATTTGGCATTTTAAGGAAAAATGACATCATTAGGTGAATTACGGTCTCATGGGCTATGACGACCCTGGTTGAAGAACGGTCGGGGGAAGTCCAAGTTCCATGTGTGCACCGTGGGTGATCTTCAATGGATTTCAAAATTCTAAGATATGGGTTTTGATTGCCCGGGGGTGCTCCAACTAGATTTCAAGTTTTCCTTCTTCATATTTTAACAAATTTTAAGTAAATCAAAGAAAACTCAAAATGAAAAAGGTGACAAAAGACCAACCTATGAAACTTTTTGAAGATGGATGAATCAATAGCTAGCAAATGCTTCGAAATGACGATAGAGCTTGATGGGTGTGACAACAGCATTGGCGGGGGCTCTGACTAGTTGCTGAACTTCTGACAGATGAAAATGACCGCTCGAAATGAGGTATTTATATATTTTAGCACATTTAATGCCCCCATTAATGCTGGTATAGTGGACACGAAAGTTGGTGAATGGGAATTTCAAAAATGGTGGCAGGAGCGAGGGGAGTCCGCTAACCGGACAATAGTCAAGGGTTGGTCGGTTAGGCATTTGGCAGTGAAAATAACCAAAGATGATGTGGGTCCCGCGGGGTGGGAGGACATCATATTAAGGCCATTCAGAATGATCGGGGAGCCTTGGAATTGTGCATGGAGTGGCCTGCATGGGTGGATCTGCATTGCTCAGAGGACATCAGTTTTAAAGCATGAAGGAAAATAGCTAGGGAAATCCTACAAAGGCGAAAGGCCTTGAAAATTTTAGGGTAGAAAAACATGGCCAACTCAAAGTGACTCTTCCTCGATTCCTTGACCACTTAGGACTCAAAGATAGGGGCACAAAAAATGAGGTGGTGACAAAGCAAAAAGAGAGGGTCCCTATTCTGAACGGGGCATGTGTGTTATAGGAACAACAATATGTGTTATTTCTTCCATCATAAAGTGAGTTCCTATCAAATTGCCATGGTCTTCCAAGTAGGAAATGACAACAACTCATTGGAAAAACATCACAAAGAACCCTATCCTTGTAGCCACCAATTTGAAACTCTACAAAATCTTGTTCACAAAGTATAATAGACTGATCATCACTTACCCAAGATGCTTTATATGGTGCTTCATGAGGAATTATTTCTAACTTCAAGTTATCAACCATTTCACTTGACTTCATGTTATATGTGGAACCTGAATCTATGACTACCTTACATACCTTACCTTTGCACTTGTATGTGGTCTTGAATAATTTCCTTCTTTGAGCCATCTCCTTCTCCCCCGAAGCTTGGAGTGATGTTCTTCTCACCATTAATGACTCCCCAACTTCTAGAGCATCAACTAGATTTAGAGAATTCTCACTTTCACTATCATCTTCTTGAACCAACTGCACTCTTTTATCACTTCTCCTTTCACCACCACTTGATGTAGAACCTTTCCTTTCAGGACACTTATATGTTGGATGACCAAACTCATTACAATTATAACATCTTCCTAAAAATATATTTGAATTCATACCTCCACCATATCTTCCTCTAGAGCCTCTGAATACACCCCTTTGATCAACAACTTCTTCATGCACCTTGCTTGATTTTTCTTGATTTTATTGTGGCTACCTTGGAGTGGTAAATTTTCCTCTTCCTCTTTATTTTCTACCTCTCCCACTCATTTATCTTGCCTTCTTTTGAGTTTCTCTTCAGCCCTTATTGCCATTTGGTAGCACTCTTCAATTGTCCTTGGATTGTACAAACTTAACTCATCTTGGATGTTAAACCTTAGCCCACTAAGATACTTAGCCACCTTTTCTACATCATCAACCGTGTGACCTACCCTTATTCTCAACTTATAAAACTCATTAGTGTAAGTCTTAAAATCCATTTCCGTTTGTTTCAAATCTTGAAGCTTTTTAGACATTTGAATTGCATAATTAGTTGGCAAAAAATTACCTTTTAATTTGGCCACCATTCTATCCCAAGAAGTAATTTTGGACTTACCTTTCTTTCTCCTTTTAGCTTGTTCATAATCCCAACAAACAAGTGCATGCCCCTTCAATTTAGTTTTTTCTATCTTCACCTTTTCTTCATTAGGTACATCCTCACATTCAAAATAGTTATCCAATGCTGCAATCCAATCTAGCAATTCTTCATCATCGAGATTACTAACATACATAGAAAAATCAATTTTTACCTTATGTTTCTTTCCCTTTACTATCTTCAGCAGCCTTGCCATCCTTTTCTCTTTAGGATCCAACTTTTCTTCCACATCTTCATACTCTTCATCTTCTTCCTCTTTAGTGTCGCTTTCATCACTCACAACCACACCTCTTTTCTGACCTTTTCAACACTTTCCAATATTGTAACCAACCTATTTTGCATCTCCTTCAATTTCCTAATCTCTCTCTTAGTCTTCCCTTTCATCTCTTGCATCTTTCTAGCCATATTAATACCTTTGGGGGGCATCTTGGCTTTTCAACTTCTCACCTTTCACTGCTTCAACCTGCAACACTTCAAATCAATAGATTACAAACCTATGCTCTAATACCAATTGATGAAAAGTAAGGAGAAAATCAAGTAACAATCATAATAGAAAGAGATTCAGACAACTTTTCTTTCCTCAAAGCTCTATCTTGACTTGTTTTCAAAATTTCACCTAGTTTCCCTAGTAGGTTAGTAGGCCTAGTTTTTTGTTTATAAATTACAACTTATTTGTCAATCCCATAAACCTTCCACCATTTTGGACACCCTTTAATCCATACAAAATCATATCTCAAAAACTCAGTAGGTCACTTTGGACCAACTCTTTCAAAATCAGGCTTCTATGTTGCCCCCAAAAGGACAATTAGGCCACTTTTACACATCAACACTCTTAAAAATCTTTCCAACCCTAAATTTTTATGAAAAGTATTTAACTAGCCTCCAAAGCCTCTAAATCAACAAGTTCTTTTAAATGGAACACTCACCAAGTCAACCAATTACCAAACCCTTGAATTAGGTTGCTTCAAGCTTGAAAATTATGAGGGTTTATTGGAAAACTAGCCTCCACAACTCTCTTAACCCATCCAATATCTAAAACACATTGTAAAGTGTTTTCCTATGCTCAAGAAATCATTAAAAAACCATTACCACAACAAATTCATCAAAAACCTATATGAATGCATCAACCTTCAACCCAAAACTCAAGAAAACAACACTAGGGTAGCACTCTAAATCCTTCCTTTTGCCCCTCCTACTCATAAAAACCCTTTCAAACCTCTAAACCTATTGTAATGGACTCATTCCACTGATCCATAGAAATTACAATATATGGAATGAGTCATTTCTTCATTTTAATACTCTTAAAAATATAAACCCTTATTTACCAAGCACCTACAGAAAAGTAGCTATAAAAACTTTATTCCTCAATGGAATAAGGTCATTCTAGAGCCAATTTAATCCTAACACATGTTTATACTCAATAAAAACAAATTTTAACCCAAATTGGTCAATACAGGTCTATACAGGCCCTGCAACAACATACTGTAATGGAAAAATACAGAAAATGTAGAGGAAACAAGAAGTTTTATTGTTTTTCTTCAAATGCAGAATCTCCAACCTCATGCCTCGAATTATGTGAGGTATTTTAAACTCAAAAAAACCAAAACTAACCATCCCAACCAACGTCAACTATCATTTAAACTTCTAATGATCGTTTTCCTTCCAAAATTTGAATTTTTACAACTTTTAAAAAAAAGTGCAATATTTGGAAAATGAGCCCCAAATGACTCAACATGACACCAAATAGAATAATTACATGATAAAATGGTATAATAAGACCTTATTCAATTGAAAAACCTCAAAAACCCCTAACAACCTATCAAGGACCTCATTTACACAATTTGAGTTTGGGTGCCCCTGCACCAGTGCCCCCACCTATCGTGGAGTAACACCTAGATATATTTGAGCCTTATGTTAGATAGAGAGTAGCATATGAGGGTGATAATAGGTGCACTAATCAAGTTAAGGTTGCATATGAGGAGCTTTAATTTTCTTGAGATCTAGCAGAGGTTGAGAGACTTCATGCAAAGATTTCTAAGCGATAGGCAGATAGAGACCGCATAGAGTGAGAGCAGTTAGAGGCCGTTCCATGGGAGATGATGACTATTGGATGAGTATGGGGCTAAAAATGCACTAGATTCTCTTTTTAGTTCATAATCACACACTACCATCTCTTGACGATTGTGAGCACTAGGTCCTGAGGGATCTGGTAGCCACAAGCCACACTAGCATTGTATATTTGATGACATGTACTAAAACTTTATGATATATATATATATGATATTTTATGTTTGTTTGTTAATGCTTATGTGTTTAAGATGGCAATGTGATTTATCAAATATTCTTTATAAGATTATTTAATAAATGTCTCCATGATCTAACATGTTTTATGTGATCTAGTTAAAACTATTCTAGTTTATTTTAGATGCAACATTATGATTAAGTATGTTATGTTAAATTAAATGCACCTATGACCTAATTAAAGAACATTAAATTCATATAGGGATCTTACTTAACACAACATACAATATTGATGTGAATAGTATGAAACCTAAAGTAACCACCAAAAATTAATTTAAATAATTACTTTACTATTCAAGACACATAAATGATTGTCAAGAATGAAGGAATGGGAGAAAATATAGACTGTCATCTACTAACTCTAACACCAATGCTTTATCATTCACACTATTCAAGGAGATTAGAAATAGTACCAATGCAAATGTGTGGCATTAATAGGTTCTTTAAGAGGTGTACCATCCATTTCTGATAATGTATATGCTCCAGACGCGTAACTTTCATCAATTATGTAAGGTCCTAACCAATTAGGACCAAACTTTCCTCTTTCATTTGGGGTGGCATTGATGTTATGTTGATTCTCAAATAACACGAAATCACCTTTAGTAAATAGATGAGGGAGGACATGATCATTGTAACTGCATTGTAATTTTTTGAAATAGGCTTGGAGATGCTCAAGAGAATTAATGCACCACTCATCAAGCATTTCAAGCTGATGAAATCATTATTCTTTATAAGTATTCTCATTAATAAGTCCTTCAAGAGTGATTCTTAATGAATGAATCTCTAACTCTAAGGGAATTATTACCTCAGTACTATAGACAAGGTTATAAGGTCTATTCCTAGTTAATGTTCTAATGCTAGTATGATAAGCCCATAATGCATATTTCAACCATGTGTGTTAATCCTTATTATGTTTTCTTATTGTTTTCTGTAAGATTTGCTTAAGGTTTATATTAGTTGATTTAGCTTGACCATTAAATTGCAGGTAGTATTGTGTTGAAAAATGATGTTGAATGTTAAACATTTCTAAGAACTTCTTCATGCCAGTATTCTTAAATAGTGTCCAATTTTCCAAAACAAGTGTAGAAGGAATTCCAAAGCGAGAAATAATGTGGTCCAATATGAAACGACATATCACATCGATAGTTTTTGAACACAAGGGAATGGCTTCTACCCATTTCATGTAATACTCTATCACGGTAATTATGAATGTATGTCTAGTGGAAGATGGTGGTGAATTTTTTCCAATAAGATCTAGACCCCATACTGAGAAAGGCCAAATAAGAGCTTGGGCATGGAGCTCAGAAGCATGAGCATGAATCAAGTTGCTATGTTCTTGACACTTGTGGCATTTATTAATGTATTGAAAGAAATATTTTTCCATATGTCTTGAATAGTATCCTATGCAGATTAGATTTTGAACTAATGATCTTCCTCCAAAATGGCCTCCACAAGCACCTACATGAGCTTCCGCAAGTGCCATGGGGCTTTCAAATTGTTTAAATAATTTAAGTAAGAGACCATCAAAGGGACTTCAATACAACAAATCAACAAGAATTATATATCTAGATGCTAGTTTTTTAAGGCAGTCTCGAGTCTTCTTAGTTGTTAGCTTAGGAAAGTTACCTTCTTTTAAATAATTAAATATCGGTGTATACCATTCACTAGAGATTTCTATGAAATTTGATAATACTTCCTCAATTTTTTCTTCTATCGATGGTTTCAAAATTAGATGGACAATAAATGTGAAATATCTTGAAGGATCTTGAGGGGATATAATGGAAGAAACACTTGCCATTTCATCTACATGCCAATTATCTTTTCATGGGATGTTGTCAATGGTAAATGAATCAAATATTTTTAATAGATTCATTGTGAGATCTTTATATTTTGATAATTTCTCATGCTTTGCTTGATATGTACCATTTATTTATTTAATGAATAATTGTGAATCACTGAATATCTTAATGTCTTGAACTCCCAGAGTTAAAGTGGCACCCAATCCAACAATTAATGCTTCATATTATGTTGTGTTTTTTGTGCATACGAAGTTTAAGTGATAAGACAAGGGAATAAGCCTTCCTTCAGGAAGGACTATTATAACCCCTATGTTGAAGCCTGTTCTACAAGTTTAGAGCCATCAAAGTATAACACCCATGTACTAGATTCAATCATCAACAAATTATCATCAGGGAATGAATCATTATTATGTAATGCAAGGGGAGATGGATCATTAGCTAATTGGTCAAGTCAAATCTTGTCCTTTAATTTCCTTTTATGAGACAAACTTAAGGTCAAACTTGGTTAATAACATATCCCATTTAGCTAGGCATCTCAACAAGTCTGTTTTAGTGAAGAGATGTTTTAAAGGATTGAATTTCATCATCACATGTATTTTAGCATTCAGTAAGTAATGTCTCAATTTTCTAGTAGTGAATACAAGATCCATACATTATTTCTCTATCATTGTTTATCTTGTTTCATAATAAGTTAGAGTTCAGCTAATGTAATAAACAAGACGCTCTTTACCATTTTCATCTTGCTGAGCCAACAATGCTACAAGAGCATGGGATAATGTTGCTATATAAAGGATGAACCATTTGTCTTGCATAATGGGTTGTAAAACAGGTGGAGTAGCAAGGTAATCTTTCAAAACTCTCAAAAGCATATTTACAATCCTTATTCCAATTAAACTAAACCTCCTTCTTAAGAATATGTGTAAAGGATAATTTTTGATCTGCTAGGGATGCTACAAAATGATGGATAGCATGAATTATTCATTGTAACATGTGCAATTGAGAGATGTTTCTAGGAGGTGGCATGTTAACTATAGCATCAATCTTCTTCATGTCCACCTCAATGCCTCTATGAGATACTATAAAACCTAAAAAAATTCCACTATCTACACCAAAGACACTTTTTCAGGTTCAGCCTCATGTTATATTTTTGCATTTTCTCAAAGATATTTCAAAGGATATTCACATTGTCTTGTCAAGTTAAATATTTGGCTAAACTATCATCAAAATAATCTTCCTAAATCTTATGTATGTAATCATGAAATATCAATGTCATATCTCTTTTATCTGTTGCACCTGTGTTCTTCAATCCAAAAGGCATGACTACCCAACAAAATGTTCCCCAAGCTGTAGTAAATTTTGTTTTGTATTGATCTTTCAAGTTGATAAAGATTTGATTATATCCAAAGAATCCATCCATGAATGACAACAAAGCATGCCCCCTAGTTGATTCCACTATCATGCCAATATTAGGAAGGGGAAAATCATCTTTTAAAGATTCTTTATTTAAATCATGAAAGTTTTTACAAATCCTAATACAATTATCAGGTTTCATGACTGTAACAATGTTCGAGATCCCAAGAGAATAATCTATAGGTCATATAAAACCAGCTTTGAGGAGCTTCTCAATCTCGGCCTTGACCAATAAGGCCATCTTAGGATTCATCTTTCATATCTTTTGTCTAACTAGTTTAGCATTTTCAACAAGTACTATGTTGTGTGTTACTATCTTAGCAACAATTCCCAACATATATCCAAATAATTCAAAGCAAAAAGTTTAGGAAATTCATGAAGTAAAGTTGCATGGTCTTCTTGTTCATCATCATCAAGGAATTTTCCTATCTTAATCACTTTCTCTTTGTTATTAACGTCCATCGGTATGTCGATTGTATCTCCCAAAGGAAGTGTGATTTGTTTCAAGAATTTAGGACTCTATTCTTCATTTTCCTTATCAATCTCATTACTTTCCTTTTCCCCATCTTCTTGCTTATCACTAATAACATTTCATGTAACCCATTTCTTTTTAGGAGTAAATGGTTTATCATAAACCCCTAACATTTATTTCAAGGCTTCATCATCTTCAAAGTATTCCAATGATTCTCTGTAAGTTATATCGATCAATTTAGGGTGCTTCAAGGTGAGAGTTTTAGGATTACACATAATGGTGTTTATGTTTAATGGTCTTTTAGCTACTTGTGCTATCTTAGAAGGGAAATATCCTAAACCACTTTTTGATTCTTTTGTGTTAGGATCTATAGGAACATGGATGCCTTTTTCTTTCCTTCCATATCCTTTTCCACCGTAGCCAAGTTGTTTCATAAGCTCATAACCTCTCCCATAAAGTCTTTCCATTTATTTCGGGTTTGGTGGTTGTTGATAATATATCTCATCGATTTTTTTTGTATAGCTTGTATATTCATCTAGAGTAGATGTGGTAGATGGTTGTAAGTTTTCTTCCAAATTTTGTGTTGAAATTATCATTGGTTTCTTTTTCTTTTTCAGTTTCTTTTGTTGTATTTTTGTATTCTCCCATAAATGTTGGTGTGAAGTCCAAGGAACCCTAATCATCTTCTAATATTTTTGACACTTTTTCAATCTCTTGTTTCTCTTGTTTCATAGGTTCTATGTTCGAGATTGGAATTAATGTGTTTAGAGGATTTTCTTTCCTTTTTCAACTTGTAAGAAACTTTTAGGCTCAAGGTCTATTCAACTTGGTACACTTTATTGTTATAGACATACTTAATGATATGATGAAGAGTTGAGCCATTATCAATAAGGGTTCTTTTTATTCATGTCCTATTGAAGATAGCTACTATCATGAAGGAATCCTTTTTCTTCCTCATTTCTAAGGGACATATCTCATGTTGATGAAAAGTAATGTCTACATTAACCATATTCATTCCTTGAATTAGAGCTACTACATCACTCACATGTATTAGAGGGAATCACAACTTGTTGTAAGGCTGTTTGAAGCATAACATTATAGTTAGGTAAGTTTTGAATGAGGTACCATAGGGATAATTTTTACAAATTATTCTTAAGTTTTTCAACAAGATCATACTCCTTCCCACTATGTGAAGGCCAACGAGGAGCGCTAGGTAGAATCAGTTGAGATGAAAGTAAGGATGTTGAAGTTGTTTTTCTTGGTTGTTGATTTTTTCTAGTGTTGTGTATGAGAAATGGTATTATAACTTGATTGTTGTGAAACATTATTTTTAGGTGGTTCAAGGATGAAAATGGGCTTGTTTTGAGTTTGAGGTTTGTGTGAAGGTAGGTAAAGGATGATTTGAGGTTGAATCACATTAAATTCTCTATGTTTTGGTTTGTTGTAACAAGCCTTAGTGGATGAACCTTGTGAGATGAAGTCCTCAAGGAATTCATCTAACATGTCAAATTCATCAGTACTAAAAAGCTTGAGGGTTAGGTTAACTTGGAAAAAGAGATTTGACATACTCAAATAACTATGCTTTCTCCAAGTGATTCATCAATTTATAGGTGTTTTTGGTTTTGTTTTGTAATTAATGCCAAGTGTAATCTAATAAAATTGAACTATGAACTAGTGCTAGGAATGAAAAGTACAATAATTTAATTTTATCCATGATTGAAATAAATCTAAATTAATCTAAATCTACTAAAATGCATAAAATAAAAATTCAATAAACTAAAAGAAAAATCTAACAACATCAAACTAAAACATAGAAATAGGGTTTTTAATGTTATAAAATGTAGTTTTAGATTTGACATAGGACTAAATCGCCCATAGGAGCATATGAGTCTGAATCAAGTTTTTTTAGGGGTTTAAACAGTGAATAAAATCCACCACAAAATACCCAGAAATCAGGGTTTTGCAGGAGTTCAAATAGTGAATAACAGTCACCAAAATGAAACATAAAAAATGTTGCTCTTGTGTTTTAGGACATAAAACAACAATTTTCTCCAAGTTTCACTCAAGGAAACCCTAGAGATCTCAATCCAAGGATGGAATGAGGGAAAGAGATTTGCAATAAAGTGTCCTAGGGTATGAATAAAGATCAAAGAGGGTTTCACCACCACACTAGGGATTTGAAAGCTAAGAAATTTAAAAGATATGTAAAACCTAACTATAAGATCTAGATTATGAAATTGAGATGCAAAATAAAAGGTTGAGAAAGTACAAAGGTGCACCTAGAAACTGGAGAGGCTTGAATTAAGACCTAAAACCCTAAAAATTCTATCTTCAATGCTCACTGGGACTCATACGCCAAGCTAGACAATTTAGTCCAAGATTAGGGTTTCTGGGTAGAAACATGAATTTGGCAGTGAAAAGTTTGAATCCTCCAAAACTCAAAAAAAGATCTATACCAGGAATCATACACCACAAGTGGCATATCAGTCCCATTCTATTTTTTTAGAAAGTTAACATTTGGACTTGTTCTCCTATCCTTATTCTTCTAAACTTGATTTCCAAATTTGAACCTGTTACAAGACCTACATAATAGAATATTGTGTTGATTTTCTTATGGGTGGTTTGCCTCGATCAAATCCCTAGTTTGGTAATTAAACCTTGGTAGAAATGATAGATCTTGAAAAAAAAAATTGAGTGAAAGCCCTAATCTTAAGTGTATCTAATATTAGGAGATCTAAAATGCAATAAAACCGTATTCTAATGTGCTAGAATAAGATGCATGAATGAAACAAAGAGATGATGACTCATTTTGGGAAATCTCTAATCACCCTAATAAGTCATAATAATGCATGTACCTTCCTTTAGGAAGAAAGTAGAGTGATAATGGAGGATGGAATCACTTAGGAAACAAGTCATTAGACTTGGGTTGATGGCTAGTTGCATCTCCCCAACCTAGAATCCATCATGATTCACCATAGAGAACCATCATCAATCCTTAACAATGCTAGATCTTGAGTGAAAGTGACCTTGAAGACCTATAAAAACACTATTATGCTGCTCCAAGACTTCAACTTTGCTTGCTACTTGCTCTTGGATGCTCTTGTGAAAGTATTCTTGAGTTCTTGTGAATGCTTACATCTTGAATTTCTTTTCTAGATGAAAATAATGATTTGAAACCTTGTTTATATAAGAACTTCATCTAATTCACCATTTATTAGATCTCAAATGCCAACATCAACCAAAAATTTGAATTAAAAACCTTAATTTCCCACTCAAACCCTAAAAATGGACCACACAGGACTCATATGCCACGTGTGGTGTATGGGTTCCACCTAGGGGGGCTCATATGCCTAAGGTGGCATATGAGTCCCACCCTAGCTTTTCAAGGTGAGTGAATGCTGAGTTTTTAAAAAATTGAATGCCTTCATTGGTTTTGTCGAGATTTCAAATAAAATAAGCTTTGAGATCTGAAATAAAAGGTTTTAGGGTCCTATTATTGATGATTTAAAGGGTCATAAATGTAGGGGTACTAAAACAGGTCCAAATTAAGTGTGAAATTGTACCATCTCCAAGAAGAGTGTACAATTTTCTACACTGGAATTTCTCATTTCTTTTAAAGCTCGACATTGTAATCAAAACATGGGGCCACAAATATAATCGAATGCTTGAATAACAAAGTAATACTTGCATTGATGGGAACATCTCTAATTATCGAAGACCAAGGGTGAATATTAGCTATTTCACTTGTAGTCACACTAACAATTAGATGAGTGACTATTTGAAAATGCTAATAAGTCCTATAGGGTGAAAATTAAGGTAGTGGTACAAATAGTTTGAATTGGACCTATCATAATCATTTTCTTCTTCAATGTGCCTTGATCATTGGGTGTTTGTGTAGTATCTTCTACTATTGGCCTGTTGTGTGCAATTTGTTGTTGTAGCACATTTTTACCACTACTAATACTACTACCCATACCATCACCACTAGTGATAGTACCGGTTGCACTAGATTCTCCACCATGTCCTAGTTGTGATTGTATCTAACCAAGAGGATTTGAAGCTATAATAAAATGAATCATTTCACCTATCCTTGCATTCCCTTGGAATTTTTATTAGCTCCAATGCCTTGCAAATCACTAGGTTTTATAATGCCTTATACTTTGGACCCCCATCACCTTTATAACCCATTTTTTGGCTATGGCTTATTGTGAAGCATATGTTTTTTTTGTGGTATCAATTAAAACATGTTTGACTTTGCTTAAATATTATACACTTTTATGTTCCCTACCATCAAATTCATCATCAGTTTCTTGAACTTCAAATTGATACTCTTTATTCCACTAATTTCTGAACTTGTCATCTTCTGTGATCTCTTAAAACACTTAACTAGTTTTTGGTTGAATTAGATCCTTCCTAATAGATCAATAATATTCTAGGATCTCTTGAAACATTATAGTACTTTTTGGTTCACCTAGATCTTTCCTAGTAGATCAAAAGGTAGTATTTTTATGGTGTCAAATTTTCATCTATGCAAGCCCTTCTTTGAGAATTTGGTATTTTTACTAGATAAGATGGTCGTGTTGCAACTTGATAAGATTGATTGTCACTGATATCAAAGGTGCGCTTAATATTGTATATATTCTAGAGATTGTTAGTGTGCAGAGATATGTAATGGTGGTGAAAGTTAGCATTGTAGCAATGTTGAAGACTAAGAGTCAGCTTGATGTCTTAGTATGATGTGGTTGTGTCTACACATATCTTAATATATTTTTAGTATTCCTACAATGATATCTTAACAGTTTTTTCTACCACACTCAGTGAAAGGTTGCAAAGTTTTTATTTGAGGAATTCATATTGTATACTCTAAAGTAGAGACACGATATTTTGTTTTGTGTCCTTTAAAAGAGTAAGACTTATTCTTACGGTTTATAAGTTAAGATCATGGAGATGTGAAGGTGTTATATCCAATTTTTCATGTCAATATTCCTTTTGTAGTGAAATTTACAAGTGACAGAGTACAAGACTATGTTAAGGCAGAGCAAAGTGGTTCAAAAGGCTTGTTTGAATGCTCTGCATTCCTCCATATATGAAATTTTGGCCAAGTAGTTTTGAGGAAATACTCAGTGATTTCTAATGTATTATATATTGAATTTTCAAATGCTTTGGTGCTCCAAAAGTTTAGTTTTCAAAGTGATAGTTTGATATAGTTGGTTTCAAATTCTTAATCTTCATTAGAACTTATTTTTGGATACTTACACCAACAAGAGATTATGAAGTTTAGTTATATGAGCTTGTGTGGACACTCCACATGTCTCATAGTGTCTAAGGTATGAATCACATGAAGATATTTCTTTTTTCTAGGACTGCATACTAGTTATTTCAAGTTATTTTGTGAAAATATACTTTTGCTAAGGCCAGCTAAGTCATGTTAACGATGTGAGCCACAAGTTCAAGTGTGAGAAAAGTTTATGGATTGATTGAATATGTTATATGGTTCATTCCCACTCATTTGGGACAAATATAAATAATGTTTAATATTTTTTGTATATCACTGATGGATATGTAGGATGACATGCTACCAGTTTCCTATTTTCTTACTTACGATCAATTGAATTTATATTTTACCAGTGTGTGGTTGATATATATAGAAGATCAAAGATGAGAAGAGAATTATGGAAGTGTGTGAAGATGTACAAGTGTATGTGTAGAGCATGATAATATCCACCTCATATCTAATGTGAAAAATTGATGACTATTAGTGGGTTGAAGTGATAAAGTCAGTCATATTTTAGTTTTTTTCAATCAGAGTGTTGTACCTTCCTTGGGTTGTAGTCTTAAAAAAAAGTTTTATAAATAGGGAGTTGTAGCTTCCTTGGGTTGTATCCCTAAATAAAATTTGTAACTTTTATTTACTTGTGAGGCTAGATTAGGATAGCAACTCCTAGCAACATTTCTCACCATGGCTTACCCTTGTGGGGTTTTCCACTTAAATCTGGTGTCTTCTATGTTCTTGTTTGGATGCTTGTCTTCTTTCTTGTTTTTATTAATTAGATGAATGCTTAATTGATATAACTTAAAGAATCAACAACTATTAATTAGGATTGAAATTTGAAGTATTCTAACATGTTCAACAATTGGTATCAGAGCAAGGTTCTTTGATAAATGCCTAATAGCTAAGGTATATCTTGTCTTTGGAACACATGGGGAATGAAGTAGTTCCCAAGAATAATTTCTCTTATGAAGAAAAATACATACTTTATAAGGAGGATGATGAATATGAATTTAAATTCAATAAAGAAGATTGGCTAGTGGATTATGAAGGATAACTCATTTTTTCTCTAAATGATCTAGATGAAGGAAGATAAAAGAATGAAGAACTCTAGTACAAACATGAAAAATTAGAAAAATAAATTTTTAAGTTGACGAAGATAAAAAAGTTATAGATTGCCTAAATACCAAGTGCAATGATAAATCTATTGAATGATCCAAGCTAGAAGAAGAGCTTGTCTCCATAAGGAAAGAACTAGATAAAGTAAAAGAACAAATTGATAAGGGTCTAAATCTAAAGGGCTATTATGAAATTCTTGATGAGATAAACAACTCTCAAAAACCTTCAAAAGAAATATCTAGTCTTAGCTTTTATAAAGGTAAAAGTGCAATAACTAGTCTATATATAGACCTATATGAGAATTTTAAGGTAGAAGGAAAGTTTGAAATAAAGGAATGAAAATCTTGCATAGAAGAACCTAAGAGGATAGCCTCTAGAAATGCAACATTAGATCAAGATGAGAAGAAAAATAACAAGAAGGAAGAAGCTATAATTATCCTAGTCCATAGACAAAGAAGATTTATAGGTCCTCCACCTACTAGTCAGCATGCCCCTACCAAGTTTAATCAATCTTTTCAAGTTTATTGTTATTACTATAGTAAATTTGGACATAAGGCTATTAATTGTGGATCTAGGGAAAGAAGAAATGACTGTATGGGTAGAAAACCATTTGTGACTCAAAGATGTGATGCTATTTCTTTTCATGGATATTACTATTCATGCAATAATTTTGGTCATAAGGTTGTAGAATGTAGAACTAAAGTTAGGAGAAATAAATTTGTTCTAGAGCATAACATTGTTTGCTACAATTCCAATAAGGTTGGACATAATGCAAAAAAATTTAGAAGTGCTTTTGTGAAACCAACTATTTAGAACTAGAAAAGGAAAGAAGCCCTAATTCAATAAAAGAAGGGAGATGCAAAGGTTTAGAAAGAGAAGAAAGGTCGGGAGAATGTGAAGAAGGATGATACCATTCTTATACATTCTACACAAGATTATGTGGAAAAATGAGATAGATTATTATCTCAGGGGGAGCTATCATTTGAAAATCCTTTAGCCCCCTAAAAGGATAACATGTTGAATATTTTAGCATGAAAGTATAATTGGATCAAATATTTTGGTGTGTAGGTCCATTAAGCAAGATTGAACCTATTGATAAAAGGTTCTAGAGTAAAGGAATCATTTGTGAAGGTGTGTTGAGCATCTTTGCATCCTTGTGATCACATAGAGAATTCTGGTAAAAGGTTTACCTAACAAGTATGAATGCATTAATGGTGAAAAGTTAGGAAAAATAAAATGCTTTTTATGTTTTATTTGAGCTTTTTGTTCTTATTTCCAATCAAAATCACTTGTGTTTGACAGAAGAGAAGAGTGATTACATTTCAATATATCTTTATGTTCTACTACCAATAGAGAAGGGGGATTCGTTGCTAATGAGTCTCCTTATTCTCAAGAGAATCCTAGGGAGTGAATTTACCTAAACTACCTCAAGGAACATAGAAATATTTCTAGAATTAGAAAGAGTAGGTCACAAAGGTTCCTATGGTTGTGGTGTATTCTAAAGATGTAAGAATCTATATCCATGCTTTGCTCAATGAAATTGATCACACATCATCATTTTGAGTTGTCCAACATGAAATCCTGAATGATAATGGTGTATACAAGCCTGAATATAAAAATATGGTAGTGAAAGGCTTAGATATTTGGAAATATTTTCTATATTTCTATGACTACAAAGACTGGGTAAGGATTATTCTAAGTCACATCCATGAGGAATTCATTTAGTTAGATAAACCCTACATGATAAAAAAAGAGGCAATTAGGGTTGTTACTAGTCTTTGTTCCAATGGAATAGTCCTGATAATGATTTCTATCAATAATGAAAGGGTTATTGAGATTACTAGAGCCAAATTTGATAAAAAAAACTCTAATATTGGAGGATATCACTGATCCTAGAGTTCGCTATGCCACAACAGGGATGGCTTACAAAATTTACTTCACAAATAGAGAAGGATCTACCACCACCACCTTAATCCACATTGCATATTAGATGGTGAAGGATGGATCCAACTTTGACCTATGTGAGCTATTGAGGGAGAAGTTGATAGATAATTTAAAGTAAAAAATGAGACCAGATACAATTTTAGGTTTGGTTCATTGATCATTTTCCTTACATTCTATTTCTTAAATAAATTACCTAGATTTGAAGGAAATATATGTGATAAGTTCTTTCTGGTAGCTACTCAGATCAAAAATCTCATAAGAGGTTTTTAGAATAGGCAAGCATTCACTCCTATCTATCGAGGCTTCTTCAAGAATCTATAAACAAAGATGCAAAGTAGAGAAATAATTCCATCTGATTTGTTCTGAAAATACAAGAATGAGGTAACATTCATGACAGATAAGGATAATTGTTACATGGAAGAAGTGGATCCTAGAACATCATGTATTCTTGCATTTCCTTATGAGGATGCACTTGAATATGTCCAAGGATATGTGGATATCCTGCTGAAAAAGATAAAAGATACAATTGCTAAGAGATTTGGCACATATGATGAGATAATGGATAAGATGTATAAGAAGAATACAAAGGATCATCTATCAAAACATAGAGAAGAGATTCACAATAAATGGGTTTTACCTCCAAATTCTATATTTGATGCCCTTATGGAGAGTTTTAAAGACAAATCTATTCCTCCTAAAGCCAAAAAAGAGAGAAAAAGGTTTGGTAGATCTACTTTTGCTACTACCACTCCTCCATATCCCACAAGATTTGCATGAACATCTACTAAAAGAAGAACTATATTTGAGACTCCACCATAAAAGAAGGCTACAAAATATGTACATGCTAGGAATAAGAAAAATGAAAATAAGAAGAATCATAAGAGGAGGAAGAAGATGGAGGTGAAGGTACCTCCAAACAAAAAAATAAATGGAAGAAGATGGAAAATGAGAAAAAGGGAAACCTCCTTCGATTTCATATGAGTACCTCAAGTTTGAATCTATCCTAAGTGGAATTATTCATAATGGATTATTGGATGAAACCATAGAGCTCCATCTAGAAGTCCCCTTGCAAGATTAGAAGACCATTGAAAAGGATATTATTGTGTATATGCTCAAGAAAAATAGATCTTTGAGAAAAATCATTCAAAAGGCTCTAGAAAGCCTACAACATGCTTTGATCCAAAGAAAAGAGAATGCAATCAAAGTAGATGAAGAACTGAAACATAAGGCTATCAACAAGGTTGGGCCCTTTGTCTCCCAAGCAGAAAAGGTAATGATAGGCTGGAAGCAAGCTAAAGAGTTACACACAAAGAAAATAATAGAAATTCTTATGAGCATGGATGATAATGATAGAAAGAAGATTCAAAAGTAGACAAAAGAAGTCACAACTAAGATCCTTGAAGAGATGCTAATTGAAGTTGATATGGATGCACAAGATCCTCCAATAGAGAGTGAGACTGATATTATGCCCCCTCCAGTGAGTATAGAGGAGAAAGTTGTCTCTAGTCAACAAGAGGAGTAGGTTATCTCCAGTAAGGAGAAATAAATGGAGAAGGAAAAGGATAAGGAAATAGAGAAGGAAAAGGAAAAGGAAAAGGAAAAGGAAAAGGAAAAGGAAAAAGAGAAGGAGAAGGATAAGAGTACAAAAAAGAAATTTTAGAGAAAGAATAGTCCTTTTTAGTGGATTCAATCAAGGAGTTCTTGGCACAAGAAATATAGATTCAACCAATAGTGTCTCCATAATTGTTGCATGTTCCTAGATTTTATAGACAAGTTAATTTGTCCAGTATGTCTCCTCTTCACAAGTTACACTTGGAGATGTACTCCACTCCACAACAAGGAAAGAGTTGCTACATCAACAGGTGGAGAGTGCAAGATTTTTTGAAGAGGAAATGAAAGTATTGGAAGAGAAATTGTCTAAAGCAAAAAGGGATATATCTTTGTCCCCTACACAACAGATGAAGCAACTAATGGAGTCCTTTGAGACTTATTCATCTCATCTGGAGAAGCAGGAAGAACAAAATTTTAATGAAAAGAGACTAAAATATGCCTCCAAAAAGTGTCACAACACTTTGGCCAAATTAAAATCATGCATCAAATATATTAAAAAGTGATTGGAGGAAGCAAAAGTAATATATATATATATATATATATATATATATATATATATATATATTTTTTTTTTGAAGTGGCCTACTACAACAAAGACTATAAAGGATCAATCAATTCCATTGAAATGTAGATCACTAATGTGGCTGAAACTTATGATCCTATGCAAGATAATGATGGTGCCATAAGGGAACAAGTGTAAAGATTGCACTCCCAGATACAACAACTGCAAGATCAAATTGAGTAGTTTAAGGGTTGGGTAAGGAAATTAAGATAAGTAGTTTTCCTAAGGTTGGCTTCACACATTGGACTTTTGGAAGAGGCTAATCGTTTGATTCAGAAATACCATGCACCATCTTCTTTGGATGAAGCAAAGGGCACATATGTGTTGTTTACTTTTGAATTCTAGACCATGACCACAACAAAGAAACAATGGTACAACAACTTGATCCAACTCATGTCAATTTACAAGAACACTCTTCCATCTAGTTGAGCTCTGTCTAATTTTTTATGTAAGATATATTTCCTTTTTAATGTTGTGTATATGTGGAGTAAAAAATTTTATGGATTAAGGATACTTTTGTTGATGAAGTAACCAGATGTCATCCCAAAGGGAGTAATATTTTTATAGATTAAGGGGGAGCTTATAAGTTTTGCATGTATAGAGAATTTTTTTGTTACCCTTTGCCATTGATGTCAAAGGGGGAGAATAAATATGCATAAAAGAGGATTGTTTTTACATATTACCTATTTTTTCCATCAATGAAAAGGGGGAGATTGTTGCATCTTGGTAAGATTGATTTCCATTGATGTCAAAAGTGTGCTTAAGATTTTATATGCTCTGAAGATTGTTAGTGTGCAAAGATATCTAATGGTGGTGAAGGTTAGCATTGCAACAATGTGGAAGAATAAGAGTCAGCTTGATATCTTATTATGATGTGGTTGTGTGTATAGATGTCTTAATGTATTTTTAGTATTCCTAAAATGATATATTTCCATTTTGGTGTACCATAGTTAGTGACAGGTTGCAAAAAAAAAAATTCAGAGGCATTCACAATGTATACTCTAAGGCAAAGGAACAATATTTTAGTTTTCATCCTTTAGCAAAGAAATATTTAGTCTTGTGGTTCATAAGTTAAGCTCATGGAGATGTGAAGATGTTATATCCAAGTTTTTATGTCAATATTCCTTTTGCAATGAAAGTTACAAGAGACAGAGTATTGAACTGTGTTAAGCAATATCAAAGTGATTTAGAAGGCTTGTTGGAATGATCTACATTCCTTTGGATATGAAGTTCTAGAAAAGTGGTTTTGAGGACATATTTAGCGATGTCCAATGTATGACATATTGAAGTTTTATGTGATTTGGTGCTCTATAAGTTCAGTAGTTCTTAGCAATTTGTAATTTTTATTTACTTGTGAGGTTAGATTAGGATAGTAGCTCTTAGCAGCATTTCTTAGCATGGTTTTTCCCCTATGTGACTTTCCATGTAAATATGGTGTCAACTATGTTCTTTTGTGGATTTTTGTATTCTTTCCAATTTTAATTAAGTAGATGAATGCTTAATTGATATAACTTAGCATCAACAATTATTAATTAGGATTGAAATTTGAAGTATATTGATTCACCCCCCCTCTCAATATTTTCCTGTGTTCAACAAGTCGACCACCTTTTACATAAGAAATTTGTACCTCCTAGTCCTCATTGTCTTCTTTGATTCTCTCTATTAGTGCAATGCCATTATTTATACTGATAATTGGTCAAAATAAATACCTTTCTAACTAGTAGTTCCCTCCATTAATTTTTAGACCTCATCTTGAGAATTCTTGTTTTTCAATATTTCTAGCAAGGGTTTACTTTCATGTTGAATTCTACTTGCAATATTCTTATTGGACACAAGCCTTTCTTTAATGATTTCACATGGGTCATTCTACTAGTGAGAGTTATCTTCAAAAAAAAAATTAAATGTTCATGTACTAGATCGAATGCTTTTCTCTTGAATGTGAGCCCTCCACATGGAAAAGGTAAATAAGAAAATTATCTTTTCTTTTACTAACTAACTATATAAGAGTGAATTTGCACCCCTTATGAAAATTCCCCTTTTTCCTTTTTCCACCTTAGAAAACCAAGTTTGGAGGCTTAATTACACCTAAGCCCACTACTTTCATCTCACTTGGCACCTATTTTGAGCATTGGTTGGGGAATTTCTATCAAGGATGCCCATGCGACGTGTAGACATCCACATGATGCACTTATGTCCCTAGCAGATTCTTGTGGCTAAACTTGCAGAGGCATTACACTTCTCATTGTTGGTTAGGTTGTAATTCCCTCTTTGGTTGACTGACCCAAATATGGTTATTTGCTTCACTCTTTCCTTCAAATTCACTCCTTCAACATGTATTTCATCTTCTAAGCTTTCAACTCAATTCACTCACACTCTCTTGCATTCACTTCAAGCATTCTAGCAGCACTCTTGCACTCCATTGCAACAACTTCACTCCATCACTTCAATAGAGCAAGTTTGGGACCACACCATTGTAGAAGAGGCTTGAGTACTCTCATTCTCTCCCCCATTAGCATTGAGTACTTTTGGTGGAGGTGGTAAGCTTCCCATTCCTCTTCTCTACTACTTGGTAGAGTAAGTGCATTTACTATTTTGTAGTTCTTTAGTGTTCTTCATTACGTTATTTTCTTCATCTCACTTTCTTGGCTATTTGTGGAGGTGGAAACACCCAAACATGGGTCTGAATGAGGTAGGATCCTATATAACCACCCAACATTTTTCCTCCTCCTTGTGTGTAGGTGAACGTGCTTTCAAGGAGATAGTTGGCGAACTAGTTTCTTTGTGAGATAATCCTTGCCACCTAACTCTTGTATTTTTACTTTATCACATTAGGGAGTATTTTGTTTACTTAATCACATCATTTTGGCCCTTTAGTAGTAGTTAGCTTGTTTTCTTAAGTTTGACCTTGTCTCTTTAGTTGTCTAGTCATATAGATGCCAGTGCACTTGAGAGATGCCAGTGTGTTGCACTGTTGTCCTAGGACTGTGCTTCTTTCCTTGGGTAGAGAACTTCGTGAGGCATAACGTTGAACCCAAAAACTAGCTCGCTTAGCCGCTTCATGCATTTTGGGTCTGTAGAGTGATTTAAGGACTTTATAGTCCTTATCATTCTCGTCCCACATTCCCCAACATCTTGTTAAACTGAGGTAAGTTAGGGAAGCCTTCTGCTCTTGGCCCTCTGTGACCTAGGGCCTTGAACATGGTTGGTACCCCTCTCTTACATTTTTGGTGAACCTGATGTGAACCAATGTTTGTTCATCCATTGGCATTGAAACCTCTCTCATGTACTCCATGACTATTGTGTTCCTGAATGTTGTGAAGGTTTATGAGCATCACAACCCAGTCTAGAACTTCTAGGTATATCATTAGGAGAAGTGTACGACACCTCCTGATGGAAAGGATGAAGGTCACTACCAGTTTCTCTACAAACATTTTCTCTGGTCTCTCCATTAGTATAGCCATGTAGGAGCAGTTTTCTAAAGGCGAGATAGGATTATCTGACGAGACTGAACACATCCCCACTCTCTTGATGTGTTTTTTATGCACTTCTCAACACAAGCAGTGCGTAGGTGCACTACCTCTCTTGAAAGACAATCTTCCACAATCAGATTACAAAACACTATCCCAAGGTCTCTAATGTCAGGTCTTGATAGTTCTTGGAATATCTCAGTTGTTTCATGTGATTTGCTGGAATCACAATGTGGACTTATGGATGAGTCACAAAGTGGAGAAGTTGGATCTGCAAATGCAGTTCTTAGGATAGGAGAGTTCTGTGTTTTTTGCAGGTTCAAATAGTAGTTTGGAACTCCATTTTATCATTGGATTTAGCTTTACAATGTGCAATGAACCTTTCCTAAGGCCACTATTACAAAAAAAGGAAAAAGGGTAGGGAAGAGAGAAGGTTCCTAGCTCTGAAACTATGAATGAACACTAATCATGGAGGCTGCTACAGTAGACAAACTCCCTAAACTGGGTTTTCCTTGGCCAAGAGGAACCTACAGTTACACAAAACTAGTGCAATCTTCTAAGCACTGCATATTTTCATATTACACACACACACATCATGAACATGTAATTAAACTAAGTTGCAGCAATGAAGTAAAGAGCTCATAATAGATTTGTAAAGTGACTCATCATTAATGAACCACAAAAAGCATGAGCTAGAAATTCATCAAATACTGAAACAACAATCACCATCATCACTTCCATTCAAGCAACTAACAACTAAACTAAAAAGGGAAGTAGAACCATGCATACAAGATGAGAAAAATCAAAGAGAACATCCATGAAATCATGCAATGTTGTCTTCTATTGCTGAAAATGTTTTTTACACTAGCTCCAACCCTTTAAAAGTGAGGGGAAAGCCACTATTTATAGTTTTTCAAAGCCCAAATGAATGGCTAGGATTGAATTACATTGTGTGGCCCAGATTTGATTACATTATGGTTTTACCTACCCCCCATTATCCAGTAATTTTAAAATACAATTTTGTCTTCTCCCTATTTTGTCACCTAGTGCTAAGGTGTTGTAGTAGTTTTGTCATTTAGCTAATTTCCCTTTTACTGTAGCTAAAACTGCCCGAAAGTTTCCTTCTTACTTGATGTGTTTGCAATGTTCTTGCTTGGATCAAACGAGCCCGTCGATGATTGGCATCAATGGATTGGCTGCCCTTGATTTGGGGGACATGTCATCATCATCTGGTGAAAAGTAGGACAACTCTCTCATGCCTTCTTCAAGGCCACCCCCTTGCATTTTTGTCACTAACTCCTTTGAAAAAGGCTTGCTTCTAATTCCAACTCTGTTGGTGGGTGCTAGGGGGAGAGGAGAACATGAAATGAATGGTGACAGGAGCTATACACTTTTCCTTGTTCAATTTTCTCAATGGGTCTCCCGATGGACCTACAGTAGGCTCCTTGAATCCTACATACATGAAGTGTCGTAAGTGATTTCATACACAAATCAAGACAAGTGTTAGTCAAACCTTGTAAAATCCTTGTTAGGTCCATCCATGCATCATCAAAAGATCATAATATTCATCATTGGAGCTCATTTGGACCATAAACATTAATGCGCGCTTAGGGGTACGGGAGCCAAGTCGAATGACAAATGAAAGGAGGAAGGAAGGTGGACAATGAATGGCAGAAACCATTCCCCAATGGAAGTTCCCAGACCTCGCAAAACATAGAAAAACAAATATCTTCAATTATAGCACATTGGAAAAGGGGAAGAAAGATTGCCAACACATACTTTCTCAAGATTTGACTCATTTGAAAAAAGTGGAAGGTTGGAAGAGGAAAGTCGGAGGGTCACTGCCCTTTGAAATGACAATGAGCACCTGGCGGCCAAGAAGGAAAGTCCCAAATGATGATGGAGGGATGGAGTCCTAGAAATGGCCATGAAGGGGCTGGGTTCTGGAAGCCGAAACACTAGGGGCCGACAGAAGGTCAAAATAGCCAAGGAGGGACAAAGTCCTAGAAATGGCCACAGAGGGACTGGGTCGCGGAAGCCAAAATGCTGGGGGGCGACGGAAGGTCAAAATGGCCAAAGAAGGACAGAGTCCCAGAAATGGACATGGAGGGGCCGGGTCCTGGAAATCAAAATGTCGAGGATCGATAGAAGTTCAAATGGCCAAAGAGGGATCTGAGTCCCAAAAACAGCCATGGAGGGGCCTGTCCCGAAAGCCTAACGTTTGGGTCGACGGAAGGTCAACTAATTGATGGAGGCCAGTCCCTCAAATTCAAAACACTGTGGGCCAATGGAAGGTCAAATCACAAAGAGGGATGGAGTCTCGGAAACGGCCACGGAGGGGCCAGGTCTCGAAAGCCGGAATGCTAGAGGGCGACAGAAGGTCAAAATGGCCAAAGAGGGATGAAGTCCTAGAAACAGCCACGGAGGGGCTGGGTCCCAGAAGCCAGAATGCCAGGGGCCAACAGAAGGTCAAAATGGTTGAGGGATGGAATCCCAAAAATGGCCACAAAGGGGCCGGGTCCCGGAAGCCGGAATGCTAGGGGCCAATGGAAGGTCAAGACAAGCACAAAGGGGCCAGGTCCCATAATGAAATTTTCACAACTTCCTGAAACTTAACAAAACCTTGGTAGTTCACTTAGGAACCACAAAAGCATCCCAAATCCATAGGAAAATTGTCCCCAAAGTCCAAAATGATGAAAAATGTGAAGCATGCGAGGAGGGGCCAAGTCTACAGGAACAAATGAAGAGAAACCCGTAGGGGCACTTCTGGAAAGGTAAAAGACCTGGCGAAACTCAGGTAGGTGAATTTGGTCAGGAGAATTTGATCATTTGAAGGAACATGACCAATTTAGGCTTTAGAAAAGGGGCACGCAAAATGAGACAGGAGCAAAGTAGCCTGTTGAGAGTGAAAAGAGGGGGTCCCTGCCTATGGCGGGTTGTGTGCACAAAACATGCACAACACACTCCTCCTACATCTCCTACACCATCATCGGTGGATGAGTATGAGTTTGTTAAAATAATTTTAGGATGTGTTGCTACCCTTAGCAAAGGGTTTGATGCTTTGGAAAATCATTTGGAAAGAAACCCGAAGATGGCTAGGGCCACTTGGATCATTAGTGAACTAAAATACATGATTGGAAAAGATCGAACAAGCTTGGAACTCATGGCTAGTCTTACTAGTCTAATAGAAGCATGTGCTCCCTCGAACGCTCCTAACATTATGTGAGTAGCCACTTTTGAGGATTATGAAGGATAGTTAGGAGTGTTGATGCCTCCCACATCTATCCAAATGGCCAATACAGTCCCTTCTATCAGCATCCCTTCTGTCTCTGAGAAACTTGAAATTATCAAAGTAAACAAGGTCCCTTTGGGCTTTAATTTCACCCCTCCTATCACCTCTAGTGGTGGAGGTTTTGGCGTGATGAGTAGTGGAGGCTTTGGTAGTGGCGGTGGATTTTCTAGTAGAGGTGGTGCTAGTGGTGGTGGTTCTGGCGGGGGTCATGTTGGTGGCTCTAGAAGCAGAGGTGATTTTGGCAGAGGCTCTACTAGTGGAGATGGCTCTAGTAGTGGTTCTAGCAGATGGTACACTAGTGGAGGCTTCGGCGGTGGTTCTGGAGGAGGTGAGTCTCTCCCAAGCCTTTTCCTAGCCTATCTTTCAGCCCTTCTTCTAGCATAGCTTGTTGTCAGTTGCAATTTTGAACACTGCCTTCCCACAAGGAATGGAGATCACTAAATTTGAAAAATATGGTGGTAAAGGGGATCTACAGACACATGATTCTACTTTTAATTCCCTGTGCATTGAATTCTTCCATCATGATGCATTAATGGAAAAGTTGTTTCCCCAATCACTCAAGGATACAACACTCAAGTGGTACTATTCCTTGCCTGAAAATTCTATTTTCTCATTTGACCAACTTGTAAATGAATTCCTTAGAGAATTTCAAGCTAATATCGGGTCAAAGATGACCTTCTCGAGTCTCATTCGATGTAAACAAGGAGATAACGAAAAAATCATTGATTTCATAGTGTGCAATCAATCGCTTCTTTCACAAATCTCATATTAGCTACCTAATTTTGACATGTAGAAGGTATTCATAGGTAACTTACAAAGGCCTTGTCAAGATAATTTTTCTCTAATGAAGTACATTTTCATGCATTTTTGTGTGGCCTTACGAGAATACCAACATATGGTGGTTCAGTTTGGGGGATCCTCCTCATGCTCCCATTTTGAGGGAAAGTCAACCGTATCTATCTCTAGGAAAGGTAAGGTCATTACAAATGTAGTAGTCACTACTGATGATAATGGCCTCAGATGTAACTGGAAGTTCACAAAGTTGTTGGAATCTTATTCTTCTATCTTATAGAAGTTGTTGAAGGATAAGATCGTAATCCTGTCGAGTACTAAGCCTCTTAAGGAACCTTACCCTAATTGGTATGATGGAAGCACTTATTTTTAGTACCATCAAGTTAATGGACATGACACCAAACACTATATGTAGCTAAGTCATGAGATACAAGATGCATCGAGGACGGTACCATTCATCTCAATGGGAGTAAAAAAAATACTAACAAATTAGTGGCAAAGCTAATAGTGAATTGCAGATATACACGAACCCATTTCTGTCACATTTTGCTAACATGATTATTGATCCCACTAATTCTATTACTCAACCGAAGGCCTATGTTAAAAAGGTCATGGTGACGTCTACTGCTCTACCTACACCCGGTTCACCGGACATAACATTCACATCACAAGACTTGCCCTTAAACAACAAGCCCTCTCCCCTCTACATTATCATTCACCTCAATGGTAACATTGTGATAGGGGTCTTGGTAGACCCCATGAGCTGTGTGAATGTCATCATGGAGGAAACATTGGTATTAAATTCATTATAGAGGGAAGAATATGAAAAAATGAAATCTACCATCCATATGCACGATGGCATGTGTCTCAAACCCTATGGCTCGATAACCTTGTCTATCGTAGTTGGACCTAGCACTGTTGACATGGTTTTTTATGTTATTTTGGAGTCAAATTTATTTAGGCTAAAGCTAGGAATACCTTGGATAGCTTCCATGAATGGAATCACATCCATTTTTCACAAGTGTTTAAAGTTTTCTCATGAAGGTGTCATGCATGTAGTGTATGAGACTGGATATCTTCCCTTGCTGTCCCATGGTGGATATCTATTGGATCACTTTTGGCCCAACCCAGTCAGTCCACTTCCTCTGAGAATGGACCTACTTTACAAGAATTATGTAAAGTATAAGATTGGGGGCAAGGGACAGCCGAAACTGACCCTTCTTGTGATACAACAGTTAGTCGCCTCCTCCTCCCAAGAGGAGAAGGAGAAGTCTACACCGACCGCTTTCCCTTCTTAGAAGAGAGAGGAGAATTCCACGCTGGCTCCCTCTCCTACTCGTAAAGGAAAAGAGAAGGTTTCCTTTCACTGTACTACCTCATCCTCTCCCCTTTCTTGGGAAGAGTACTGGATGAGTCGGCCTAGTGGCTATCCGCTAAGTCTAATGATACCTCCTTGTTGCAGGCTCGAGCTTAGGATCTCAAATCTCCCTAATGAATACCCTAGACTGTGGTATTACTTATATGATAGAAATAAAGGTTCCCAAAGGGAATTCAACCTAGGGCCTCCTATTACTCCTACTCCTAAATTAGTGAATGGGAGAAGGCCCACTATTGAGGCTCTTGAGTTAACTCCCCCTATTACTCCTCAACTTGTTTCTCTTGCTCCTATTCAAGAATCCATTCCTCCACTAGAGATGGACACAGTGGAAATTCCCATGGTTGAGGAGGAGCCTTCTACTCCTTTGCAACCTCCAACCTCCAATTCAAAGAGTCATAGAAACCACCTTGCAAAGGAAGGAGGAAGAGATGACCACCCCTACTTTAGGGCCTCCTACAGTGTCATCCTCTTCCCTTCATTTTGCTTCTCTTTAGTCTAGTCCCATGCTACTTCTGACTTCCGCTATGAGTACAAATGCGTCTAACCCCAAGAGGGTATAGCTATTCATCGCTCCTTTGATGGAGTCACCTTTGCTGATGTTAGTTCCAGATATCCAGCCTTTCCTAAAGCCCATGGATATGATTAATACCTCAGTCATATCCACTACAATTTTTTCCTCCTCTTCCTTTGTGTTTCTAGCCTCATCTGTGGGGATTTCGTCTCCTTCAAAAAAGAAAAAGGTAAAATGTGGTCCTTCCAACAATGAAGGGTGTAAGAGGATCCCACCTTCTTCACAAGGTGGTCTTGTGCTGACTTGTTCTGTCCTAGTGACAGAACCAGCCCCAGCTTCCCCTAAGTTCATCACTGCTCCTGAGTCATTCGGTGAGCCTAGCGATGAATCTTAGGTGCAGCCTACCCCATCCATTGAATCTAAAAATAGTGCTCCTGTGTGGTGCATGTTTAACTCTATGGATGAATTTCCAACCTTTTCAGTAATCTTCATGAAATCGTTGACCCTAGCTCCAAGAGAGCTTGGCAAAGAAGACCTTGTGGGGCCTTCTTCCTTGGCCCTTATTGTGGGAGAGTTGGATGCTCCTTATCTTAACATCCCATCACTACAAGCTCATCCTCCTTCCCAGGGATGATCTAGATTGGAAAGGGATGACCTCTTGGTTGATCAATGTTAGGAGGAGGCCCTTTTCTTGATCTTGTGTGTGTGTGTGTTTTGTGATGTGTTCCCCTACTCATGCTATGTGTGCCCTGGATGACCCTTGTCACCCTTGTCAATGCTTGGATATAGGCATGGCTTTTGTGTCATAAACCTTCTATTTGTATCATCATTCTTCCATCTTTGTGCTTGACTTTGATAAATTGGGGACGATGCAAAGCATTGGGGCATTTATCCTTCCCTTCCATGTTGACCCAATTTTTATTTTTTACTTTGTTTCTCATGCATTCTTCACATGGTCTCCATATATTAGGGTTGATGACACCATTTATATACATACATATATATATATATATATATATATATATATGAGTAGTTCCAACCCCAAAATATCAGGCTACCCCTATACCCTTTGTTTGTGTTTTTCTCTTTTTCTTTCTCTTTATCTTTCTCTCTTCTTTGTTTGAGTTGTCCCTTTCATGTGTGACAATGACTTTCTTTAAAATCTTGATTTTTAGAAAATGCATTCATTGCCAACAAATCTTTTCTCGAAACATCTTCAAAAATATTTCTTCAAAATCGTATTCTCAACTTGGAACCCTAATGGAACATGTTTCCTTCATCATAGGTTTGTAAAGAAAGGACTTGAAACCCTTCCTCCAAAGTGGGAACAACATTGACTTTCCCCTCACATGGGGGCATATTCTTCCTTTTGAATTCCTTGATGAAGTGAACATATTTCAAAAGGATCCCTTAATGGTGGATTGATTTGAGAAAGAAAAAATCTGCTTTCAAACTATGCATCCCTTGAGTGGACCCCTTCTTCACGATGGGTTCCCCAAGGAACCCTTTGAAAGTCTTTCAAATTGTCAATGGTCTATGCAACTATCTTCCTACTTGCCTACCTAGCCACTTCTTCACTCTGCAGAGTCCACTTTCCTAGGTTTCCTCCATGAGAGAGATCTTGGGGATACCTTCTTGCAGGATTGAGATCCTGTAGGGTGCTTCCTTTAAGCTTCCTCCATGCAAGAGATCTTGGGGTGGCTCCCCTGCGGCTCTGTGAACCTATAGGGTGCTTTCTTGGGTTTCCTCCATGTGAGAGATCTTGGGGGTTACCTTCCCTATAGGTCTTTGGGTCTATATGGTGCTTCCTTGGGTATTCTTGATGTGAGAGAACTTGAAGGATACCTTACCTATAGGTTTGTGGGTCTGTAGGACACTTTCCTCACTTCCTCCATGTGAGAGATCTTGGGGTATGCTTCCCAAGGATCCTCCATGTGAGAGTTCTTAGGGGAAACCTTCCTTGCAGGTCTATGGGCTTGTAAGGAACTTACTTCATAGGGCTTCCTTCATGTGAGAGATCTTGGGGGTTGCTTCCTTGCAGGTCTGTGGTTCTGCAAGATGCTTTCTTTCTTCAACTTCATAGTTCTAAGAAGCTATGAATTCCTTCGCTTGTCCTGTACCTTTAGGTTCATCAAATTGTGGTATGCTTCCTCGATGATTTAGATATACATTTCTAACCTTACTCCTTCCTTGATCTACTTTACCGAAGCACTCATCAGTACTTGTGCTTGCTAAAGTTGGGGAAAAATGTATAAGAGTGAATTTGCACCCCTTATTCAAATTCCCCTCTTTCCCTTTTCCACCTTAGAAAACCAATTTTGGAGGCCTAATTACACCTAAGCCCACTATTTGCATCCCACTTGGTGCTTGTTTTGAGCATCAGTGGGGTAATTTATGTCAGGGACACCCGTGCAATGCATAGACGTTCACACGACGTGCTCACATCCTTGGTAGGTTCCTATGACTGAACCTACAAAAGCGTTGCAATTCTTATTGGTGGTAAAGTTGTAACACCCTCTTCGGTCGACTGACTCAAATATGGTCATTTCCTTCACTCTCTCCTTCAAATCCACTCCTTCAACAAGAATTTCATCTTCTAAGCTTTCAACCTAGTTCACTCACACTCTCTTGCATTCACTTCAAGCATTCTAGCAGCACTCTTGCACTACATTGCAAAACAACTTCTCTCCATCACTTCAGTAGAGAAAGTTTTTGACCACACCATTATAGCAGAGGCTCAAGTACTCTCATTCTCTCCCCCATCAACCTTGAGTTCTTTTGGTGGAGGTGGTAAGCTTCCCATTCCTTTCCTCTATTACTTGGTAGAGTAAGCACATTTACTATTTTGTAGTTCTTTAGTGTTCTTCATTACGTTATTTTCTTTATCTCGCTTTCTCGGCTATCTATGGAGGTGGAAACACCCAAGTGTGGGTCTGACTGAGGTAGGCCCCTATACATCCACCCAACATTTTTCCTCCTCTTTTTGTGTAGGTGAACATGCTTTCGAGGAGCTAGTTGGTGAATGAGTTTCTTTGTGAGATCATCCTTGCCACCCTAACTCTTGAATTTTTACTTTATCATATTAGAGAGTATTTTTTTACTTAATCACATCATTTTGTCCCTTTAGTAGTAGATAGTTGGGCCATTAGCTTGTTTTCTTAGGCTTGACCTTGTCTCTTTAGTTGTCTAGTAGTATGAATGCCATCACACTTGAGAGATGCCAATGCGTCGTGCTGTCATCCCAAGATTGCACTTCCATCCTTAGGCAGAGAGCTTCTTGGGGTGTAGTGTTGAACCTGAAAAATGGCTCGCCTAGCCCTATCTTCCATTTCGGGTCTGTAGGGTGATTGAAGGAATTTATAGTCCTCATTATTCTCATTCTGTATTCCCCAACATCTTGTTAAGTTGAGGTAAGTTAGGGAAGCCTTCCACTCTTGGCCCTCCATGACCTGGGGCCTTGAACATGGTTGGTCCCCCTCTCTTACACTAACAAAGTATATTTGATTTATAATATCCATATGATATGGATATTCAAATGAAAAAACCTATTTATCACATGTATTGGAAGTTTGTAGGGCTTTACTCTTGATCCATAAAATCTCAATACATGAAAATCATAATCAATATTTTTTGCTAATGATAGTTCATTTGATAGTGACAATAATAATCAATAATAAGTAACACCATGCATCCCAATCCAACTACCTAGATGTAGTGACAATATTAATCAATTTTTTTTTGCTAATGGTAGTTCATTTGATTTCGAGCCTTATTCGCACATGAAAATCTAAGTTTTGATTTAAGCTTACCATAGATTATAGGTTCATAATATCATGGTATTCATTCTTGAAACCTAGGGTTTTAAGCAGTTTGACATAATTATTTATTAATTTTATTTCCATTTCCCAATAACTGGTCTAGTAATGGTGGTAGAATTTCTTGTAAAGTGTGAACTCTGAACCCTAAACCCCAAGATTGAAAAATTATGAAATTGTGGAACATAGGATTTTTTCTTTCACTTAACCCATATGTAATTTGATTCATGAAAATATGAATACATAGACAATGACAAGCTTAGACTAGCTCTATTGGATCCTAGAATCTCCCTAGTGCATTGCAATGAGAAATATCCCTATGTTCTAACCCTCTCATTTCAAAATAAAATAACTTAGTAGTAGAAATTTAACTCATTTTTTTTCTTTTTCTCAAATATAAAAGTGAATGAAATTAGTACACTACAATTATGTACTAACACTTCAAATAAAATTCAATAGTTGGCCTACATTTTTGTAGCTCCAATTAATTGATCACATTTGATGAGAGGTGGCATCATTCAATCTGAAATAAATTCTCAAGGGTTGATCTTTGCAAATGTAATACTTCTAGGGTGATTTTGGTGGTTTAAGTTTACAATTATAGTTGTAGATACTAAAAATTGATCACTTTAATTTAGTCAATTTACCCCTAATTTGACTAATTTTATATCCTTTATATTAATTAAATAATACCCTATTATTTAACTAATATTCAATTATCCCCTATACCTTCATCCTAATCTATTCCCTCTATTTTCCTAAGTCCTAGCCTAAGATAAATATTTAATTTAATTATTTATCTACATCTATTCTACCTTACCCTTTCTATGCCATAAATTCAATAAATAATTTTATTTATTTAATTTACCCTCTCACATGTCCCATCCTCCAACTTTTACAACTTGTTCTCTAATCCTAATCCTAATCCCCACCTAATCTACCCACTAATTATGTAGACACACTTGATCCTTGATTAAGTGGGTCAACCCCCCATCACATCAAGCACATTGGCTTGGTACCATGTCACATGGGTTTTGTCCCATCATAGTACCCTTATCCCTCTCAAATCATCTCATTTTTATACTTAGCACAATCTCATGAGTTGAGAGATCACCTCTCATCTCAACCCTTGATCCCAAGATCAAATCCTAGCCTCCATCCAAAATCCCAAATAATCTATATATCCAACCCTTAGCAATTTTTATCTCTTTCACTCATTTTCATTGTAGCACTGTTATGCTACCAAAATTTATTGAGCACACATTTGATCAACAAATCATGGGAAAATCTACACAATGGGAGGCTCACAGTATCGATTTGAGCTCTCTATGACTAATTAGAGTGTTTTTTGTTATTTATTTTTGTTTGGTTTTATTCAATAAATCATTTGTATAGAGCATAAATTTCATGCATATTTTTGGCATACCCAGTGGAACCCATGTCACAGGTCTACTAACCCTTTTTCTTGCAAGTTTTCAATTTTCATAGTTGAATATTTTTCACACAGGGGTGAATCCATCGCATAGGAGGCTTTGCTATCTTAAAGGCCTACACCAACTTCTTAAGGGGCATATGTGCTTCGACTCTTAGATTCCATATCACTACCAGCTACAAAGGAAAACCTACAAACTTGAGCTCAGTGGATCTATTGCACGAGCAGATATGCATCTTCAAGGGTGGCTTCGCCTTCTTAATGGGCATGTACACTTTTTACTTCAGTCCTCTCAATCACTAATAGCCATAGAAGCAGATCCACTACACTGACAAACACATCATCCTCAAGGGTAGCTCCATTAAACCTTCAGAGGCAGAAATGTAGGTACATAGGCATATGTTTATACAAGGGTGGATACGTTGAGAGGCGGATCCACACCTCCATAGGTGGATCTATTTGCACAAGGGTGGATATGTTGATAGGTGGATCCAAACCCACAAAGGCATCTCCACTTGCATAGGGAAAGATACATTGATAGGTGGATTCTTACCTACATAGGAAGTTCTACTTGTATAAGGGTAGATACATTGACAGGTGACTCTGTAATCTACAAGGGTATATATGCTTTGTTCTTAGGTGATTTTTCTCTATAGATCAGATATAGTATAAGGTATAAAAAAATCAATTTTTGGTAAATTTTTTACATTCCACTTTATATTTTTCTTTCCATAAAAATTTCCCATTCTGCTTTATCATTTGCACCCCCCAATCATTAGGATAGGTGTCATAACTCTCTTTGGGTTGAAATTTATTTTTGTGTGATCATTTTTCTATATAATAATCTTATTGTACAACTTGATATCACTTTTCAAAGATGAAAAACAAAATACTAACATACATTCTGTAGGTTCATGGTCAAAGACTTCTTTTTATCACTAATCTAGGCACACTTAAATTTTCATAGAGGGTCAATATATTGTGTGATTTATTTGGGATCATTTGTTAATGTATGCTCTCCCCTTGCACCTTTTGGTGAGCGTGGGGATCAAAAATCACAAATCAATCCAAGTCTTGTGTTGTGTATCCTAGGAGTGCTAGCTTACGTGTATGCTCTCTCCTTCCATTTAATGCAAGCTTGGAGATCATAAACACATAACATATGACTCCATTTAGGAGGCCTTATTTGGTATTTCATCAACCCAATGTATGACCTCAACAATGTGAATTGGTTGGGTATATATAAAGGGGAGAATGAAAGTTATACCCTATTGGTGTTTTTTTCTAGCAGAACCCTGAAATCCTCTAAAGAGTAGCCAACCCTTATGCTCAATAATTGTCAAAGTTCGTGGCCAATGAACGAGTAAGGTTTTTGAGGCCCTTACTCCTACACTTTAGGATCTATGGGACATATGGGGGTATCCTTTAGGTGTTCATGTGATACTCATTTTATTGAGAAAATTTCTATACACAAATCAATTCCTCTTAAATGCAAATAAACGTAATTCACAAAAGATTTGGCAGACCTTTGAGAAAACTACTATATATTTGCTAGGAATTAAGTGATACTTCAAATTCATACATCATAATTGAAATATTTCTAGTGATTTTCATTCTCACTCTAAATCCCTGCCTGTGTACATCACTAACTCATTTATTTTTAAGATAGTCTAATGAATAGACTAGTGCTTCATATATTGTGAAAATGGAGTCAAATTTGTAACAATCAATAATATATTAGCCATTTAATTCAAACATTGGTGGACTATTGTCATACTACTTTGTATTATTCAACTCACTTTATCTAGAACATAACTTCTTACCAAATCCTAATATCTTTCCACACAAACCTGTGACCTCATTCTAGTATTTAATCAACTCTTTGAGTTGAAGTAGAAATGAACCCACACATCAATTAGAGAAACTGACAATAAACAAAAAGTTAATTGATACTTTCATTTATAATTTGAAAGAGAATTACATAGGAGAGTATAAGTTCTAGAACTAAGATTTTCTTCCATATTTGTAGCTTCTATAAATCCATTTTAAGATCATTACATACATGAATCAAACCCTAGACTCCATACAGTTCTATTCATCAATATTTCTTTACAATATGCTTCATCCTTGAGCTTAGCTTTTTACCTAGACCATAATGAGACTCAAAACTCAAACCCCCTGTAATGAGCCTTGAAATCCCTTTTATAGAACAAGGGAACAATAAGCATCTAACTCAATTATAGTTACAATTTCATTTCAAAACTAATTTCATCTGCATTTGAGATATTCCTTGAGAAATTATATGTAATCATTTTCAATATAGGGGAAAACAAAACTTTACACCATTTTCTGAAGAAGAACCAACCAATACTACCAAAAACACTATTAATTGTTGTTGAGCTTGCACATTCCATGTCCAAATTAAGAAAATAAATTCTTCATGATACCAACAAGCAAGAACCCCAGTTAGCACGAAGGACAAAAACCAACATACATAGAAAGAAAAAAAAGTTACCACGGCAATATTATCACCAAAATAGAAAAACCAGGACCATGATACAATCCAACTCAATTAGAACTAGAATACACATGCTCACTTCATGTCCTAGTAGAGGCTAAAGAAGCCACCACTTCCTCATCATCAATGTCCTTCAAGTTACCCATAGCAAGCAAGTAATAGGGGTAACCTCATTCAGTTTTAGTTATATTATCTTAGGGACCATCTAAAATTTCAATGGGTGAACTTTGTTGTTCCATACAAGGTCAATTATACTTAATCTTCCTCCTTGCCTCCCTTATAAACCTCGTAGGCTCCTTTTCTTTAGGCTTATTCTCTTCTCCCATGACAACTTGGCTTCTCAACTAATAGTTTCTCTTCACACTAACCTACACTAATTTCTTATTGCAGGCACCCTTCTTGTTCTCCTCCTTTGGAGTTAGCATAACTCTAGGAATGCTTTTCTCGTTCTTTGGGACATCATCATGTGACTCTTGCAAGCCGAGTCTTCTAGACCTTTGTCCTAGGGAAGCAGAGAAAATGGAACTACTAATTTTCACTGAAGGCGAGATGAGAACAACAAGACTTCATAATTGCATATCGACCCTTCACTAGTTCCTGGAAAATTTTGTAGAATAGAAGTTATCACCACTCTCTTCGTAGACACAAAAATTAGCTTCTGATTGCAATGGTGAAGACAAAGGCTTCCAACTCCCATTTATCAAGGAATTTGATCATGTCAATCATTAATGCTCAATGAAACTTGACATGAGCAAGCAGATGATCAACCATTGGCTCTTACATCATGACCATTAATCTCCCAAGTGCATGAAAATTTGTGTATCATCTTCAATGATTATAGGAGATTAATCATTCACACACATCAGAATCAAATTTTATTAATCCTACAATCATCTTCTAACATTAATGCTCGCTCATTTGAAACAAAATGGACATCTTGCTCACATCTTTGGTTTTAAATAACGGTCATTAATATCCTAGTGAAATGGTGTGTTGGATGACTTAGAATGAGTCAATCATGTTTAAAATTCCATCACAATTGCTCAACAATTCCCCGCCAATGTCATTCGACCAACTAGATGCCAACACATCCATCCACAAGCTCCGCCATTCATCTCCAAGCATCATAAAACTCCACTGTCACAAGCCCGCTAACCCCATGTCTTCAAATAAAGCACTATTTAAATCCTGCGGGGTTGGTGGGGAATGACTGAGATCACCTCCCAACATTCCATCACGATCATTGATTTGAAGTTTCACTGCATTAGGCTTGATCATGGAGGACGAGAGCCACACCTACCAAGGGACTTGCGTCCACCACCCATTGACCCCAAAACTTCAAATAAAGCAATATTTTAATCACATGGGGTTGGCAGTAAACAGTCTAGATCAAATCTAATGATTCAACGGTGAGTAATCTACATGTGCAAATAGAGTTAGTCTTAAATATGGGGCTATGACTAGGTCGATGAGACTTGACTCTTAGGATTACAGACTTAAAACTTAAGTCTCTTTAACATAAAATTTAAGCCAGACCATAGGAAAATTGAAATGGTACTAAACTTGTGCTTGATGACTGAAAGACCTAAACCATAAGGCCTGGTGAGAATGATGATTTTAATGGCTTGAGATACAAATTAGGTGAGCAGCAATAGGGAGTAACAAGTCAATGTAAAAATAGAATGTCCAAGGGTTTATGATAGTGCAAATTTGAAATGAGGGTTTTTAGACCAAAACCCTAACTCTACTCATGGACTTAGAGGCTAAAAATCATGACAAAGCAAGAACCTACTTAAATTTTTTTCAAAATTTTTAGAAGCTCTACTAGTGGCTCATGCTTAGGGATGCATAGCCTTGGTGTGTATGGCAAGAATTCAGATCTTAGGTTGAAGCAAACCAACATAGAAGGAAAAAATGCCCAGGAGCTTTCCCAGACAAGGGAAGAAGACACAACCAAAATCAAACACACCAAACCTATATACATTATTTACATAACTATACACTATGTATTCCTCTCCTTAGAAACCTTTGGTAATGTATAAATCATTAAGCCTTCCTCATCAATTCCATAGGCTTCATTGTTCAAATTGGTGGCCCTAGGCCCAAAAATTAAAAAAAAAAATCCCGTGTCAAAGACTTTGTCCTATGTTGCTTGTAATGGATCAACATTTGTATTAAGCATTTCCAAAAAATCAACTTCATTGTGATTAACACAATCAAACCCACATACTAAGAAACTCCCATGCTCATTAGCCCACTCCAATACAAGCCAATCTGATTGAACTGGAAAAGTGAAACATTCATATTCCATTTGATCATTAACATCACCAACTTTGACATCATATTCAGTTTGCACATCAAATTGAAAAATTTCATAAATTATTTGCTGTATGTCATGCAAACAACCCTCGATGTACCAAAAGGAAACATTTCATCTTCAAGGGTTTCATTAAATTGTGCATCATGACATAAGCATATGTCTAAGAACTTTGATTCAAATATACCAAAGTACATCTTAGTATCCAAGAGGTGGGCATCATATGCACCATCATCATCACTGAAATGAGTAAATGCCCTCATCTCAGGCTGGATAACATACCCTGATTCATTTTTCAAACCCTCATTCAGTTTAATGTAGAATGCTTCAAAAGTAGGCTCAAACAATTCAGGACTATAAGAACCAACACAAGGGCACTAGTGTGCATTAGTAATTTCATGTGCATAATCAATTGATGAGTATACTAACCAAAAAGTCAGAGACTCATTATATTTTGAAATTTTTTAATTGAAAATTGAATTAGAAACCTTGTTCTCTTCCACATAAATTCTCCCCTCATTGGATGAAAACATGTCCATAATAATACTATGAAGATAAGGAACATCAACAAAGAACTCCATTTCATATTTACCAACATCATCCCCATTTTTACTTGCATCACTTGGCTACTCTACACATAAGTCAAAAGGTCTTGCAATATCAACACAATCTAGAGATTCATCAAATTGTTTCTCATTATCCACACAATTAACATGCTCCACTAATGGTGTGCATTAGTAATTTCATGTGCATAATCAATTGATGAGTATACTAACGAAAAAGTGGGAGACTCATTATATTTTTAAATTTGTTCATTGACAATTGAATTAGAATCCTTGTTCTCTTCCACATAAATGCTCCCCTCATTGGATGAAAACATGTCCATAATAATACTATGAAGATAAGGAACATCAATAAAGAACTCCATTTCATATTTACCAACATCATCCCCATTTTTACTTGCATCACTTCGCTACTCTACACATAAGTAAAAATGTCTTGCAATATCAACACAATCTAGAGATTCATCAAATTGTTTCTCATTATCCACACACTTAACATGCTCCACTGATGGCAGACCCAAATCACACTCTAGGTATTCATCACATGAAATTTATTTATTTACTTGTGAACAAGTGACTTCATGAATATTTGTATCATTCCATCCTTCATGGGACTGAAGTACTTCTAGATCATCCCCACAAGAGTAGTTACAATCCTCAAAGAGAAAATTAGAAACTTCAATCTCATCATGATCCTTAACCTTACCTACAACATTTGTATCAAATATAAAATGTCCATATGCAATGCTCTCAAGGAATTCATCATTTTGTTTCCTTTTTTTCTCACTCCAACCTTCTAACCCTATGTCAGATGCATCATCAGGGTTCTCAACAAAGAGTGGGTTATTTCTACACAATATAAAAATCATCATTTCTTATATTAAGTAAAGCTATAGGCTCATCAAATAAGGGATTTTTTCCCACATTCATTATTGTTGTAAAATATTTTACCTCCTCAGCATGAAGGTCCAAATCCTTCACATCATCATTGTAATCATTTGAAGAGAATACAGACACATTTTCAACATCATCCCTATCATTGGTGATTAACACCATTGACTCACATTCTAAAAACTCTTCATATGAAGAAAATTGTTCACTCTCAAGACAACATACATTCCCATTATTATTAGTGTATACCTACTTGAGCAAAGGATTCCATCTCTACTTCATAAGAAGAATCATAATCAATAGAGGACTTACCAAACTCAATGACATCACAATTACCATAGCAAGAGAGCTCACCAATATTGAAACTATAATCATGCTTCTCAAATTGAATACTTAAATTTTTTATTTTCAATACCTTGATCAATAATTTGTGACAGAATGCCAACAACATTTGCACCATTGTCATTGATCAAATCATGGCATGGGATGACCTCTTGCATCTCTCCTACATCTTCAATATCCAGGACATCCCATGGAAAAAATTAATGCACGTCTAATTTTTCATCACACTATTTATCATCATCTTCATCATTGTTGTGTTGATGTACAAATATTTTATTTGTAAATTGATTACAATCAATACATTCTCCCATACAACAAGATGGATGTTCATATTCTGATACAATCTTCTCACTTGTTTGCACTATTTTTTAATCTTTCTGAAAAGGAGAGCTACCATTAACATTTTGAGGCATCATATGTTGTGCAATTCTTGGTACACATGCC
>VDFB02345589.1:0-12378 GCA_007258455.2 Sequoia sempervirens | reverse complement strand
TGTGAAGCATAGAATGTGACACATATTTCGGATTCAAAAAATGTGATATCGTTTGAAAGTTATAGATGTTTTTCAATCATCCTATCGATCAGGAATTTAGTCGTAATTCTAATAGAAAATGAATAATAATTATTTATTAAATTCAAATTAAATCATAATTTATATTTTTGGAAAGCTGAGAATCTCCTCTAAAACCCCTTTCGTTTCATTAATTTTGGGTGAAAAAGTCATCAACCACATACCCTACAAATACCCATACATTGCCAATTTTGGTCCATCATGATCCTCAAGATATACCAATCGATGATTTTACATTTAAAACCATCTTAAGATTTAATTGCATAGAGAGTGAGATTGTGAAAGTAAACAAGAGTGTACATCATGAATTTTGAAATATAGATTTTTCTCATTTTGAAATCACTGATTCCAAAAAATCAGAATATATATCTCTTTAACAATACTAATAAATAACTCTGCCAGAATGATAATGAATCCTTCATTCAATAAAACAAAACTAAGGTAAATATGACTTGTTAACCCTATCATTCTCCTTAACTATCAAGTTTAAGAGACTAATCCATACACAAAATGGTAACTACAATTGAATACAACAATCTCCCTAAGAGTTGAAAGAACCCCCTCCTAGGTCCTCCTCATTGTGAATTGACTCACATTGTGAGGTTGTTAGTCAATCCAATTGGGATTCATATGACATCTTTGAATGATTAGTGGAGAAAGAGTGATATCTCAATGTATCCATTTTTCCACCAATCAATAATGATAATTCAAGTACTATAAAATTGACTGTTCATATAGCATTACCCCTTAGAAATCACACCTTTGACATCAATGAAAACCTATGTTCAACATCTAGATTTGAGTTCAGTGAAGCTCCATAGTATTCAATATTAAATACTACAAGGTTTATTGTTAGCATTCAAAAATATCTTTCAAAATTGAAATGCGTTAATTTTTTAAATCAGAAGAAACTATCATGCAAGGAAAAATGTTATGAAAAATAAGATCTAAAATAAATTTTGAGAAGAGAGAAGGTGAATATGTGTCTCATGTTTTCATAGAGTTTAGAGTGATCTTGCAGTTAAAATTCCTCACTGACAAGATTTTTCATGACCAAGACTAGGTGAGCTCCAAGAGGGAGCCGAGAACAGTATGGTGAAATAAGAGGTAGGTAAATTTTCTATTGATTTTTGAAATTTTTAATATTTTGGCCCTTGTAAACCCTATGATGCATATTGGAATCTGATGAGCACACTAGCATTCAGATGTTGAACATGAGTTTGATATTCATGTAGACATCCTCCTTGTTTGCTAACTTCTAAGGGATGCACGATCATCCACAAAGGGTGCTAGTGTTCAAGGGCATACTAGCCTTTAGGAAAACATACTTTATTCTAAGTTTTTGGACATTTTAGAATGCTAGGGTGTTAGCAGTAGAATGATATATAATTATTTTGATTACTTTTAGCCACTTCCAACTATGCGAGAGAATGGTAGAGGATTTGTTTTTACACTACTCATGAGTTGATTGGAGACTCTATCAAGGAAGGAGTAGGTTTTTTATAGATGATTAGTCCTTTATTTGGTATTCATACTCTTAGAGATGTGATTGCACCACATGATGCTCTTGGGATTGATGGATCAATGGAATTTGGATACATCCACCTTTCATCTCCTAATAGGGGAGATGACTATTATTCATGTGGATGTATAACACATTCTTAGATTCCTAGTCCATGGTTATTGCATTACTATTGAGGATGAGAGACAATTAGTCACTATATAGGAGGGATAGTGATATACACTTGCATGATTCATCATGAGTTACAATATTGATCATTTCTTATGTGGTGACTTGAGCAAGGGTCAATACCTATTCCCCTAACTAGGAGGATATTGATCACTATAGTATCCATGATAATGACTATTGATGGTCAAGGCATGCATTTGCATGTGGGCCTCATGCACATAATCAAGGCCATGGAGGAGTGAAATACTATTTTTGTATTGGAGCAGAGTATGCTTGCTCACCTTTACTAAGACCTTGGCAGATTTGTGCATCATGAGGGGAAAATACTCATGAACTCCACATTACTTTAGGTATGAGAATTCAAGAACATCATGTGTATAAGATATATCAATTACCCAAGGAAAATTTATTCGGATGCACCATGACCACAATAATACCCACTAATTTGATATTAGAGTTTCTAAGATTTACTATTTTGGAGATAATCTTTTGATCACTTGTACAACATAGAGATTATATAGTAGCCATATAGAGGAATGAGAGCATGGGATGATTTTGGTAGATAGATGGCTTGTATCCAACAAGATCACCTACTTATTGGTCACTATGACTATATCATCATGTAATTTAAGTACATGTGATTGATGAGGTAGTTTGGACTAGTATGGAAAGTGCCATCGATAATACCACTTATGTGCATTCACATCACATTACCATTAGAGCTAGACACCTCTCTCATCCAACAATCACTAAGGTCATTTTGAGTGACTTAAGTAGTAAAGGAGAGAATGATCATCTATTTTTGGATGTGGATGATGTCAATGTTTTATAGGGGTACACCGACTAGTGAAGTTTTTATCCAACAATCATTCCTTTCAAGGATGCCCCTAAAGGGGATCTTGATGCTTAAGGTTTGGATGTGGAGTATAAAATGGAGGAGGATAGGCCAAGGGTATAATAGAGAGTATGCTCTCCAATAGTTGTATCACCTAGATAGATGGAGTGAGGTGAGTCTAGCAATACATGTACTCCTATAGGACCCACACTTATAGCACACACTAGTCCTAGCATTGCAAATGGACTATGAGAAAAAATTGGTAGGCCAAAGACCTAAGTGATTTTATGTTTATGTTTTATATCATTTATTTGGAATAGAATAGATATAGATAAAGTTCATTTTTTTTATGTGATATTGATTTCTCTTTTTTCTTGGTTTTGCACCATGGACATGAGAGTTTCTTCACCTTATCAGCTGAGTCATAGTAGAGATGGTCTCATCCCTATATCTTGAGGGTATAATGTGAGCATCATATAGGCCAAATTAGACTGCTAGACACCGCATGGAGACATTTGAGTCAAATACATAGCTTAGAGCTACTTATAACGAGTTCTATGTACATTGAGAGTCATTGGGAAATAGAGCTTGGAACAGTGACAATTAATTAAGATCAAAGACAAACATTTCAACGCATGAATGGATAGACATAGTTGTAATCATGAGCCCTAGTAAGAGAAACACCAGCAAGCGGGGTTTTCTCCAATCTATCATCAACAAGAAATTATGTGTAACAAGCACATAAAGGAACGACTTACAAACTAAGGAATAGCCATCAACAATGAGGAATAGGCATCAACTGCTGAGGAACGGCTTACTCCAAGGAGGGTTTTCTATTTTTCCCAGATTAAGTGTAAATCAGATTAAGACCTGAGGTAGAGGATGCTAATTTAAATTGTTGGTAGGGCTACAGATAGGTCTACTTATCTACCTACACTTCCAACTAAGCAACATTTGCCCAATATAAATTATTTTTTGGTCTACAACTCTACAAAAATAAAAGACAAACTATACAAGTAACTTTCAGCAAAGACTAATCTAAATGTGAAAACTCATTGATAAACTATAGCTAGAAATGAAAGCGCCACAAATTGTCTATCACACACATGAATCACCACACATATATTATGTAAAAGCGCCAAAATTTTGTTCTATTTCACAATCTCACAGCCAGTCTTACCTCCATGCATGTCCATTGCGTAAATGCCCAAATAGTGAAAGGGCCAGAAATGACCTGCATTGTTTGTTGGAAATCTTGTGAAGGCAACCTCACCCACCAAAAAGAATTCCTGTGAAAATGACCTGCCCGTGAAAAAGACCAAAATGAATCTGTCTCTAAACTTTTAGAGGGAGAAATAAGGGCATTCTCTAAAATTGGAGGAGAAAATTAGGTCGTTCAAGCGAAGGAGTGGTTCATACGAAGCCTTCCTTTCTTTGGATTTTAAAACTTTAAAGAATTCTTATGAAGTGACAAGCGGTTCATTCGAAGCCCCCCTTCATTAGAAGGGGGGGCTTCTAAAGAACCCTCTTCATTAGAAGGGGGGGCTTCTAAAGAACCCCCTTCATTCGAACCACCTAATTGAATTTTTTGTGTGCATTTCTAATTTCTCTTCGCTTAAATAATTGTAACCCATTATTGTGGGTTCACCCTGTATGCAGTGTGAAAATTGCACTATAGTCTACACATTGTGCACATGTCCCTACAAAAATTCCCTCATTGACACAAAGGACAAGCACCAAGTGGATGGAAAACAAGTAGGTGATGTGGAATTATTCAATTGGATTTTATTTTCTAAGGTGGAGGGATGTAAAATGGGAATTTACGAGATGGGTGCAAATTCACTCCTATACATTATGAAAGATGATATTTTTATTCAGTGGACCTTTATGATAAAAAATATCTGACCTAGGCTTGAAAATATATGAAGCCTTGGCTTCTCTAGAATGGATTTGGTTTTTGTATTGGTCTCTCTATGAACCAACAAAATATTTTTTATTCTCTTATTTTTTAGTGAAAAATCAACCTCTTGTAAATAATTCTTAATTTTTTGTTCTATTGTTTTTAAAATGTGATCAAAACACGTGCCTAAATATCTTCTCTAGATCTATTGCATTTTTTTTCCTAGAATGAATTCAAGGTTAAATAGTAGATTTGAAGTTAGGACCATGAAACCTTTCACATAATTATAAACTACATCCTTGTAGACATGGTTCATAATATTTGTATTACCTCCTACAAGCCTTGGTGGATAGACTTGAAATGGTATAAGCCTAATTGAGATTACCATTGGCATTCCCCTCATTAGCCCATGCTACCCACCTTCAACCAATGGTGGAATTTGAAATCGCTAGTATTAGTTTGGTTATGAAGGATAAACACCATATATATGAAAATGATAGAGCCTAAACTAGCTAAATTTTCTTTGTGTATTCTTTATCAATGCCTCTCCACTCGTTCTAGATTATCCCCTTTAGCCATTTATAATTCCAAATGCACTATTTAAGGACATCAAGAGTCTATCAAATATCTCTTCTATGTTTTTCCTAGGGATCATGATGTTTGATATTGGATACATGAATTCTTCAATTTTTTCAAGGTTGCTACCACAATAGTGTGTCGTACTTCTAACACATCCTAATTATTTCCTAAAATCACATATTTTTTAGGAAATTTCATGATTTAAGCCTTGATAGGTTCCATCTAAAAGGTTTTTATTAAAAATATTTATATCAAAACTCATTAGGTCAAACCCCCTTAGATAGAAACCCTCTAGTCTTAAATCATACTCGTAATGGAGTCTCCTATGTACCTATCAAAATGCTGACAAATGACCACTTTTTCTCAAATTTTTGGGGATCAAATGAAGTCATTTAATAAAAAAAATTTCAAGTATGAGCCCTTATTATAAGATTCCCAAAAAGTATAATTTTTCATATATTTAATATAATTATTATATTTTTATTTGTTGTGAGTGTAGTTTTTCACTAAGCATCAAGGTCTTTATTTCACACACATACAAATAGAGATAAAATATAAATAATATATGTTCCCTAGGTATTTGATGTCCTTATTTCAAAAAATGAATAAGTTAATGTATATGCACGCAAAAGGCTATTTTTTAATGGAAGTAACCTATCTCTAAACTATAGTTAATCTTACTTTTAAAATTTGTTAAAAAATATGCAACAAAAAATTATGAAATATATTTGTGCATTAGATATTGGTGTTACAAATTTGTCTAAAAATATATAGTTTTATCCTTTCTACAAGTAAATTTATGCTTTATGGAATTAATATCACTTTTTAATACCACTATTAACTATAAAAATGAGTTATTAAAAGTTATGTAAAAAATCCCACAAATTATTTCTTAAATTTTTAAAAAGTATATATTTATAATCTATAGATAAAATTTCAAAAATCACTAGTTCATATCATCTCTAAATTATTAATGACTTAGTTTCTATAGGTTTCATAATGTGAAAATTTGGTGATAATCCTACTTTGACCAAAAAGTTGGGTACAATATTGTGGGTTGACCCTCAAATCTGATCCTTTTTCCTAGCATATGGTCTCATTAGGGGATTGGCCTTGTATCCCTCACAAATTTATTTATATTTGACATTCTTTCAATGAGGAGAATCTTAAATTAGCACATAGAAAGATGAAAACTCAATTTTTTTAAGGTTCTTCTATTGATCATCATTTTTTATTTATACTAAAGTTATAATTTTATTTAATGTGCTATTTCATATTTTAGTGTAAAAAAGTAATGTTACACTTGATGTGGCTTATTTATAGGTGTTATTGTCCATCATTGGAGGAATGCACCTTATTCTATAGAAAGAGTACCTTCGACTCCCACCTCTTCTTGAGGTTAATCTCCTCCTCAAGGATGTTTCCATGGCTATATTTGTTCTTCCTATGGAAATCAAGGGGTTTACCCTCAAACTACTCATGTTGCTACTATGAGATGGGACCATGCTCACTAGAGATGGTCATAATTTTTTTGTAGATGTTGGGTATGTGTGGGATCATCATGGAAGCAGGGCCCTTAAGTGGCTTGAAAAATAAAAAATTAGAGTTAGGAAATTTGATGTAAAAAAATGAATAAGTTATCTATATTATTTCAAAAATATGTATGAATAGAATCTATAGCAAATTGAATGTAGTTTTTAAACTAATAGGTTTATTTAAAAAGACAAAAATCTATTTAGTGAGATTTAAAATTTCAACCTGATAGTAGTTAAATTTTAGGAAAAATAAGTAGGTGTTTGTCTAGCACCTAACCACAATAAAATGATAATATTTTTTTATAATATTTTAGATATAAGTAGATGACTCATGTCCCAATGTGATGCATATTTTTGGTATTTTTTTTTTACAAGTAAATAATTAATTATGAATTTTTATTATAACTTTTACAAATATAAAATACTCATATGTTTGACCACATAACTTGGTCAAAACTTCATCAGAAATTCTTTTTCTTTTTTTAATCCTATGGTATGCAAAGCATAGAATGTGATGCATGTTTTGGATTCAAAAAATGTGATATCATTTGAAAGCTATAGATGTTTTTCAATTAGTCTATCAATCAGGGCTTTAGTCATAATTTTAATAAAAAATGAATAATAATTACTTATTAAATTCAAAGTAAAGCATAATTTATATTTGTGGAAGCTGAGAATCTTCTTTAAAATCCTTTTCATTACTACTTTTGGCCTACAAATTAGAGTAAGGGGCCATTTAAACATAAGAAAGGGTCAGATTATTGATGAGAAGCCTAGAAAAGCATGAAATTTTATTACAAATCTTTACAACACTTTGAAATAAGGCTTGTTCAGTGACAAAAATGGGTTATTTAGGTGAATTATAATAAAAAGGTCCTAGAAAAGTGTGACAGTGGGTTACAACATGTTACAACATTTTTACAAGACATCATGGAATTCTTATTGATTCACAAGGGTCCAAGACCTAATGTGAATGTGTTGACCACATTACAACATTAAATCTAGGAAAAACTACGCCAACAAACCCAAATGAGCATGAAAATTTCAAGGAATACTTTTTTTTTCCATATAGCTATGGGAAAGAAGTGTTAATAATCATCACCAATAGTGGACTATGTCAGAAAAAAGGTTGGAATGGGTGGAGGCCTGGGAAAGGCTCGCCAAATAATTTTGCATTTGACCCATATTTTGAAGAAGTGCATTCAGAATAGGGCCAAAATATGACAAAGGCCATGTGGAACCTCCCCCTAAACCACTATGACTAGAACCACCTTAGGAGTCACCTCTAGAGCTAGTGTTGTGAACACCACTAGAGCCACCACTAGAACCATCAATGTGACCCCTGTCAGAGCCATTTCCATAGGCACCACCAGAGCTGCCACGACTAGCACCACCTAAACCACTGCCACTACTGCTACCGAAGCCACCACCACTCATCCCACTAGAGCCCCAGCCACCAGGGGTGGTAGGAGGGTTGAAACTGAAAATAAGAGGTATCCTACTTGCCTTGATAGTGTTAGGACTTTGAGAAGCAAAGGAGGAACTAATTGAGGGGAATGTTTCGGCCATGCATATAGATGTAGTAGGCATCGAGACACCTATTTGTCTCTCATAAGTCTCAAGCACCTCTCCTTGGGTAGTACCTGATTTGGTTTTATACAAAGGGATGTATGCTTTGGTTAGATTGGTAAGGCCATGTAAAAACTCTATACTTGTCCCATTCTTACCTAACATGTATCTCACCTCGCTAGCAATCCTAATGGCTCTTGTCATATTCAATGCTTTCTCTAAATGATTCGGAAGGTCTAACAATCTCCTATCTAGTACCAAAATATTTTCTACAAGTTATGCACAATGTCATCCTCATCCACGAATGAGGCCCTAGGCGATGCTGGAGGAGTGGGAGCACAAGTGGTCTCATCAATGAAACTCATCTCATCTATAAAGTCTATGGAAAAACTAGTAGTGAAGCAAGAAGCGACCTTCATCTTTTCCATTGGTAAGTGTAATAGACTTCTCCTAACAACATAACCAAAGGTCATAGATTGAATTTTGATGCTAATAAAGCCTCACAACACCTAGGTCAAATTTAGTTACCAAGTGTATGAGAAAAAGTTCTGACACAAAGAAACAAATAGACATTTTTCATGTCGAGTTCACCAAATGTAGAGGGGGACCAACCAAACCAAGGCTCTAGGTCATGGAGGGCCAAGAGTGAAGGGCTGCCCTAATCTACCTCAAGTGGGATAAGTGTTTTAGGTCAAGGATAAAGAATGAAGAGCACTCTCAAGGGCTTCTTCCACTCTACTAACTCAAATGTTTGGATGGGGCTAAACAATCTAATTTTTGGAACCTAAACCATATCTCAAAAAACTTTCTACTTGGGGATAGTAGTGCGAGTTAGGGACTAATGGTCTAGCTAATAAAGTTCAATGTACTAAATATAATGATAAATGACATAATACAAGAAATGACTATAAAGATGATAAGGAAGATGATGAAGATGAAGGTCATGAATATTAACTCACTAAGAGTCCTATTCACCAGCAAGCTCTACATGAACATGTACCTACACACAACTAAGAGAGAAAAAATGTTGGGGCTGTATAGGGGGTTTCCTTAGTCAAATCCCCACTTTGTTATTTCCACCTCCACAGACAACTAGATAGATAAAGAGAAATAGAAACACGATAAAGGAAATGCTAGAAAGGAGAATATTGAACACTACAAAAAACCCAATTCTACTCTATCAAACCACAATGAAAGAAGGATAGTGAAGCAATACCACCTCCACCCAAAGGCACTCAAGGCCAATGAAGGGAGAATGCAAGACTATGAACTTGGAAAAGTTGACATGGCCACAACAATGACCAAGGAGGTCTTGCAAGACACCAAAATCATAGCTTCTATGGTAGTACAACACATTCTTAGTGGAGTTGATGAGCAACAAATTGCTAAGCAATGCTCAAGAGTATGAAAGATCAAGATAGTGTGTAGAAATTGTCAAAGAGATTATAGAATATGGAATGAAAATGACATGTATACATTTGAAGATGAAAATGGGAGGTAAAGAGCCGCTCTCGAGCTGACTGGTTGACATAGAGGTGTTACACTATTAGAAAATGTGCCTCAAATTACTTTCTTGATATTCTATTTGCACTATTGTGTTTTTATTCCTTTATTGACCTGCCTACATTTTCAATGGGATCTTATTTATAGTCTCCTTGATGGACTAATAACACTTTTTCCTTTGACATTATGTATTTTGTTGGTGACAGTTGATCACTTTGATGGGAGTCTTCTTAGCATCCCCTCGATACTTAGATGAGATTGTATCAGGGTGACATTGTGATGTCATCATGACATTGTGTCTTGTCCCCTCGACATGCTAAAGGGAGGTTGGAGGACTCTTGTCGATGGGACTTTGTAACTTCATTGGAAATCTAAAGTTTGTCCCTTTGATGAGCCAATAATAAAATGGTTTATCGAGGTGACATGGCAATGGGGGCCACATGGAGCCGTATGATCCTCATTGAAGTGACATCCTAATATGAGTGGGAGATGATATATTGTCTCATCAATATGTTGATATATTGATTTGTGTAACCCACTAGCCCATGGGTGCCTTGGTGGGACCTGGTGGATGCTAAGCAAGAGAGTGAGAATTGGATGATGCCAACAGAGGATGTGTGACTAGGTGATTTGGTGAACAATGTGGATACCAATGTGACATTGAGAGTTTAGAAAGAGCTTTGATGAAGTTTCATCGATATTTTGACATGTCGTTAATAGTTGAATGGTTTTGGAAGTGTTTGGGAGCTAAATCTACTAGTTCCTTATATTGCTTGGAATGTAGAATGGATGTTGTATGGAATTGTAACATTCTATAACATTGAATCGTTTGGTCAGTGAATTAGGTTGATCAAGGAAATTATTGCTATTATTGACAGTGTGGATTAGCATCCAATAGCATAGTTTGTAACCTTGTATGTAATCATTATTTACTATAATACAAAGAGATTTTTCTTGGTTTATGGGTTTTTCTCCCATAAGGGTTTTCCCATGTAAATTTGGTGTTTGCTCTATGATTGTGAAATTTTTCTACTATGTTATTCCATTAATGTGCATCTTAATGAATTGTAACCTCAATTTGAATGATGTATCTACATTTCTCTTCTAAGAATTGGCATTATGAAGGTGTTTATGCACTCAACTTTCCTTACAAGTGGTATCAAAGCCTGGCCCTTGTGTTATCCTTATGGGTGAGTTGGGTTTTTTGTGTTGATTTTGTTTAGTGGGAGTCTTGTAGAGAAAACTAGTTGCCTTGATTATAGATTTGAGATGGAAAGCACATTATCAAGAATAGAAATTGAGAAATATAATGGTGGAAATTTTGAGTTGTTGAAACTCAAAATGGAAGACTTTCTTATGGATAGAGATCTTTGGATTGTTGTCATGGGAACAAAACCATTAGGAATGAAGCAAGAAGATTGGGACTTCACAGATTGAAAATCCACAGGGTTGATAAGAATTTTTCTTGCAAACTCTATTCTCTTGAACATCCATGAGGAGAAGTTTACAATTTCCTTTTGGAAGAAACTTGGTGACATTTATGAAGAAAATTCTTTGGTGAATAAGTTATTCCTACTAAAGAAGTTATATTCCTTTAAGATGCAAGTAGGAGCATCTATTGCATACCATCTAAATTCATTTAACATGATTGTGGCTCAGTTGGCATCTATAGATGTAAAGATTAATGAAAAAGATAAGTGTATGATTTTTTTATGCTCCTTGCATGACACATGGGACCATCTTGTGATGGCTATTGGAAGTACAACAACCACTTTCAATATGGAAGACGTGGTTGCTTCATTATTATTAGAAGAAATGCAAAGGAAATCTTTTGAGATGGACAAGGAGGCTCTTGTTGTTTGAGGTAGATTGAAGGAGAAAGGTAAGAATAAATACAAGAAGTCTAAATCCAAGTTTGAATGAAGATCAAATTCTTTAGGGAAGAAGTCCAAGGTGAAATGCTAAAATTTTAGACAAACTAGACATATCTGAAAGGGTTGCAAAGAGGAGAAAAAGAAGAAGAATAATTCTTTGAATAATGATTCTTCTTAGAGCAATGCAAATTTCCTCATTGCCACCTTGGTGACCCATAAATTAGATGATGTTTGGGTGATTGAATTAGGTGCATCTTTTCACATGACATATCATAGAGATTGGTTCACAAAGTATGCAAAGTATGCTGCCAAAAAGGTGTATCTGGGAAGTGACTCATCTCTTGAAATTTTTGGTTGTGGAAGAGTCAGAATTTAATTTCCTAATGAAAGAATCAAAGGAATTGATGGCACGATGCACATACCAGGTCTAGCTTATAATTTTCTTTCTATTAGTAAGTTGAATGCTTTTGGCATGCAAGTTTCATTCTCAAGTGGTGGATGTAAAATGATTAGAGGCTCAATGGTTCTAGCCAAGTTTTCCCACATTGGCACTTTATACAAGCTAGATGCATATCCTATTCAATGTAATAGTGTCTCTGTAAATTCAGACAAAGCAGCTCATCTAGGGTAGGAGAATGTTCTTCTTCTAGGTGAAAACTCTTTGGAGGTAAAAATCTTAGTAGAGAAGACCATGGTGTGGCATCATAGACTTAGTCATATAGGAGAAAAAGGTTTAAAATCCTTGAATAATAAAAAACTAGTTGAAGAACTTAATGATTGTAACCTTGGGTATGTCTTTTGGATCATGATGGGCC